>CAUYPK010007178.1:0-34304 GCA_963574355.1 Loris lydekkerianus | reverse complement strand
AAATATTTGGGAGTATACCTAACAAAGGACGTGAAAGATCTCTACAAAGAGAACTATCAAACTCTAAGAAAAGAAATAGCTGAAGATGTTAACAGATAGAAAAACATACCATGCTCATGGCTGGGAAGAATCAACATTGTTAAAATGTCCATACTGCCCAAAGCAATATATAATTTTAATACAATACCTATTAAAGCTCCATTGTCATACTTTAAAGACCTTGAAAAAATAACACTTTGTTTTATATGGAATCAGAAAAAACCTCAAATAGCCAAAACATTACTCAGCAATAAAAACAAAGCAGGAGGAATCACACTTCCTTCTTGACAATGGGATGTGGGGATGAGACGCCTGGAACTGCTGTAGCCGTTTTGTGACAATAAGGGAAGTCTGCTGGACTGAAAAGAGGAACATGGAGCTGAGAGAACTGTGGAGAAACGGAGTCCTGAGTAAACCCTGCTGACCTGTTTATTTATAAGCAAGCAATTCCCCATTATGATCTGGTTCAACTTGAGGTGGATGTTCTGTTCATTTGGAACCCAAAGTATTGTGGCTAATATAGTGATTATGCAGTCATACTTCATGACCTTTGACAAAATTGCTCCAGAACTGGTTATATTTATATAGCCAGACAGTCCCACCACCAAGAAAGAAAAGTAAGTTCAATCTTTTCTCCAGGAAAGGGACTCAAAAACCTAGACCGCTCGGCCTCATACATACAGTCCTTGTAGAGACATTTGACAGAGGGAATAATGAAGGAAAAAGCAAAAGGCAGAAACAGGGTTTGGGGACTTCCCTGCCTCTTCATGTATGGGAAGAAGGTGACGAAACCAGCTTCCTCAATCCGAGCCTCACTCATCTCCTGTCCTCAGTGCCTTCTGGTGCCGCCATTCCTTCTCACAGGCCATGTGCAGCTTTGCCATTGGGCCACTTTCCCTTTCCTTAAATCCCACACCATCCACCATTATTCAAGGAACTTTTGGTCAGACCGACATTAAGTGTCAAGGCTACTCTTGTCTCCTAGAAATTTCCAGATACGTAATAATAGCTAAACAGTTCAACCACTGCTAGAGACACAATAAGCAATTTTTGACAAATACCAACAAAGCAATCCTTCTAAGACACTTACATAACCCTTGGCAGTAAGAGGATCAAACAACGTAAAACATGGAAAGCACTTAGGAAAAGCTTGGAAATAGAAGTGAAAAACTATTGCGTGTCACTGTTACCTGTTATTGTGAGGATTGAAGTAAACACATCAAACGTTATAAATGGACAAGTTCCATGTATACTTCTCAGTTTAGTCAAGTTTAAGTCTAATTATCCCTCACAGAAAACAAACAATTCCATATTCATAGTGCATTCAGACATTTCCAATATCATTTGAAATTTCTAGACATCTTTGTCAACATCTGAAAGATTTTTAAGCAGAAAATAATATAGGATATTAAGGTCATATGCAGTAATCTAAATCCCTGCATGAAAAAAATTCACCTGCCCTCTTACTTGGCATTCTCTGTAAATTGCATATCCTTCAAATGGTAAAACATAGTCACCTCCAAAGATGTACAGACCACTCATATGCCACTGTGGACAAGTATGTGTGTTTACAGAGAAGAAAATTCCCTCCCCAAACCAAATTAACATTATCAAAAAAGAAATTCCCCAAACTGAGGAACACATTTGGCAAGAATGTAAGCAGAGCCTGGTTTGCTTTCCCAGTTTCACTGATAATACCCCCCAGTTCCGTTCTTACAGTCATTTCAAACAACTCTTATTTTTGTTTAACAAATAAAAGGCTAGTTTAGAAATCTGGCTCACAGCTTCTAAGGGAGCTTTTCCACAAATTTCTGTAACTGCTTTATCCTCTTAACACACAAAGAAAACCAACATTCTGTGTGAAAATTTTCCAATAATAATTTTTAAAATCTCTAGTAGAGTTAAAGCCTCATAGAAACAAATGCCCTCCATTTTTTTCACCCATGGGGCAGACCTGTGCCAACCTCCCCCTGTGTGCCTTTCTGGTCAACAAAGGGTTCAAAAATCCAAGCCCCTTGCAGCAAGGATTCCAGAAGTGACTTAGGTTCCACACTCCCTCAAGCTGTGACTCTGGAGCTGAGTAGGCCGGGAGAGGAGCAGCGTTCTGTGTTGTGCCCAAGGATATAAAAGTAATTCTCTTCTCTACCCAACCTTCTAATTCTTTGTGTGATTTTTACTGGAAATGAAAATTGTAATTTTACAAACAGAATGAAGGAATGCCTAAGAAAAAAGAAAGTCTGCCAAACAACCTATGTGAATCGAAAAGAGATTCAAATCGCATTTCTAATATTTCATCTGTTCTCTAAACATTCTACATAGGCAGAGTGAACACGTGTGATGAGTATCATGGCTGTAAATATTAAGATAAGTTGATGACTCCTAACTTTCCATCTTCAACCCCAACTTCCTACTAGGCTCCTCTAGGGACTGAAAGAAAAATGTCCCCTTTGCCCTCTGAAGGTTTGCTGAAAAATGAATTAACAAAAGGCAGATTAAACCGGGCACGTAGCTCACACCTGTAATCCCAGCACTTGGGAGACCAGGGAAGGTGGATTGCCTGAGCTCAAGGGTTCCAGGCCAGCCTGAGCAAGAGTGAGACTAAAAAGACTAAAAAGAGCCAGGCGTAGTGGTGGGCGCCTGTAGTCCCAGCTACTCGGGAGGCTCAGGCAAGAGAATTGCTTGAGCCCAAGAATTTGAGGTTGCTGTGAACTATGATCTCACAGCACTCTAGTGAGGGTGACAAAGTGAGACTCTGTCTACAAAAAAAAAAGAAAAGAAAAGGCAGATTAATAGGGAAAAATGGCATGCAAATTTATTAGTGAGCATGGGGAGAAATCACAGAGGGAATATCCAATATCCTAATGGATTTATGGACTCTACTTCTTAAAGGAAATGAAGATGGGAAAGTATGGATGATTTTAGGGGGGTAGTAAATTATTTTTAGGGGGATTTAACAGGCTTGAAGAACATTCAATATCCTAAAACAATGTCTGGTGAGCCCACAGACAAGACAATGGATTGCGATAAGAGGCTATCTAGGTGTGCTGACACATTTCTGTCTTTCTATGATGTAAATTCAATTAATGAAAACTCAAGGAAGGAACCAGAGATTATTGTGTTCTTCTTGGGTAGCTCCAGACTTGAGGCAGATAAGGGAAGTTCGGGGAACAACTTTGTCCTGTGTTTTGGGAGAGACAGTAAGGAGGAAAGGGTCAGAAAGACCTTGAGGCTTCTTCAGTTCAACATGTCAAAGTATCATATGTTGGGGTATCAGCTTCAGAGCCCAAACATGTCCCTGAAATTTGCCCAGAAGTTCCATGTACTAAAAGCTGGGTTGGTAGCTATGAAAGAAAAAAATAAGTTTATAGCTGAGTGACCAAGGATCTCATTAAACCAGTCTCCCGTTTCTGGGAATAGCCCAGTCCGATTAAACAAGCGTATCTCATTTCAGAAGATGTTGTTGCAGACTGTCTTTCAAAGAGAATATAAACAAAAGTTAATGTTTAGAACAATCAATAAACCAATTTCCTTAGAGTCTAGAGGGCAGTCCTTTGAGGTGTCCAGATGTCAGACTCAAAGCACCTGCAGTTAAAGTGGACGTAGGCAACGGCAACCTGACAGATTTTCCTCACCTAGGTTTGAATGTCACTGGGTTTTCGTACACAGGCTTTAGCTTGCAGGGCCTCCAGAAAAGCACGGTTTTTATGTTTTAATTTAAAAAATTAAAACTTAAGTTTTAGTAGTGATTTCAAGAGATAAAAATTTGAAAATCTTACTTTGCCGACCTGTAGTCCGGAAAGAATTCAGGATTCAGTCATATCGTGGACAAATAGTAAAAACTCAAAAGCAAGCGACGAGGCTAGACTCTAATAACAGGCATACTATAATTTTTTCCTGAAATATAATTATTCTCTCTCCTGTCCCCCTGTTCTACCAAAGACAAATCTTACTATACAAGGTCTGATGGTTTGTGTAGAGGGCAGCAAAAATAGTGATTGGCCATATAGGATCTTCTTAATTTGGCTTTGCTGGAACTTTTTATCAGGAATTTCAAATTAGATGTGTAAGGGGGTAGAAAACCAAACCAAGGATGCTGTGCCTGTAATACCTATACAAATTGGGCGAATTTCTCTCTTCTCGAGGTTCCCCAAATACCTTGAGGTTTCTGAATCTGTCAGAGAGTGATATTCTCTGCTTACCAAAAGGTCAGGAACCTTATAAAGGAACTGGGTACATAAGGTTCCATCAGGCCAGTCTTCCCAATGGGCTTTTGATCAGCTCTTTAAAGTCAACCTCAATTTCTCAAAGCACTCTGGTTATCTATAAAAACATGCCATTCTAGTGAAAGCTTTGGTAAAATAACCAGGGTATCCAATTGTGTCCTGTTACAAAAGAAAACAGATATTTACTCAATGCATGCAATCAATTATGTTGCTATAAATATGAATACTTACAAATAGTTTCCAAATTCTAGAGAAACTAGAGAGAAGGTAAATGTTTCCATTTTGCCCATGAAATTATATTTTATCCAAATGCTGTAAGTTACATATAGTTATATATATATATGTGTGTGTGTGTGTGTGTGTGTGTGTGTGTGCATACACACCAAAAAAATTCTTAACTCTGGGAAACAAAAAACATAAAGAGAATCAGCAATTTTTTTTTTTTTTTTTTTTTTTGAGACAGAGTTTCACACTTTGTCACCCTTGGTAGAGTGTTGTGGCATCATAGCTCACAGCAATCTCAAACTGTGGGGCTCAAGTGATCCTCTTGCCTTAGTTTTTCACTTTTTTAGTAGAGATGGGGTCTCACTCTTGCTCAGGCTCATCTGGAACTCCTGAACTCAAGAGATCCACCGGCCTGGGTCTCCCAGAGTACTAGGATTAAGGGCATGAGCCACTGCACCCGGCCAAGAAAATCAGCAATGTTTGCAAGAAAGAGTCACCTAAAATAGTTCCAGTCTACCATCTGTTCTGTCCCATGTAATTATTGTTTTGTTTGATGTTGGGTTAGCAATCATCATGAATGCTTCAGTTTTTTATTTTTATTTTAAATTATTTATTTTATTTTTACTTGGTATTTGAGCTTGGCAATACATCAACTTTTTAGAGTCCTGGAAGTTTTTTACCTCGTCCAATGGTATATGATCTCTAAGGTCATCAGAAAGTATATTCAAAAGGACTTGGTAGGGTCCTTTCTATGAATTTCTTTAAAGAAAAAATAAATTTTGAATTGTAGCTGATTATAAACTGCTTTTTGGGAAGAATCAAAGTAAAACAATAATTGTCTGTGGCTAACAAAAGACTTACAATAGCCGTGGTTAAAGATGCAATTGAAAGGAAATTTAGTTATTTCTGTGGCATGCAACAACTTAGCATAAAAATGATAATTATGACTGATAACATATATCAAGACATCAGATTTTTAGGAATTGGAACAAATATTAACAACACATTTATACAAATATAACTCAAAGAAACTTAAACACCATTTCTTATTTGACAATTCTTCCCATATGGTTTTTCCATACCTAGTATGTCTTAGACTTCCAGGGTTTTTTGTATTGTTTTCTTGGGGGGGGGGGGGGGAAAGGGCAGAGGTTAATTTTAGAATTTGAAATTTGGTTTGAGAAAATTTGTCAAATATCAAAATGTTAAAACACTTGCTATCAAAATGTGATCACAGTTCATTATAAAATAATAATCATTTCTTTAGCTAAAGTGATAATTCAAAGATTACAAAAAAAAAGTTACTCTTTGATAGAGAGGATACTCAGTTTTCCAAATAGTAAAAAGACCTAATAAAGATGGCTTAAGGGCTGAGCATGGTGGCTCATGTCTGTCATCCTAGTACTCTGAAAGGCTGAGATGGGAAGATCACTCAATCTCAGGAGTTCACACCAACCTGAGCAAGAGTGAGACCCTGTCTATACTAAAAACAGAAAAATTAGCTGGGCATTGTGGGAGGCTGAAGCAGGAGGATGACTTGAGCCCAGGTGCTTAAGGTTGCTGTGAGCTAAGCTGATACCACAAGTATTCCGGCTTGGGGCAATAGTGAAACTCTGCCTCAAAAAAAAAGGATAGTATAAGACCAATAGAATCTGTGTCACCCTTTCTTCCCTTTTTTTTCCTTCTTGCAGTTTATGCAAAACCTTTTACTATCTCTTATTCATGCTATATGAAAATCTTATTCAAGGCCAGGTGGAGTGGCTCACGCCTATAATCCTAGCACTCTGGGAGGCCAGATGGGTAGATCACCTGAGGTTAGAAATTCAATGCCAGCCTGAGCAAGGGTGAGACCCCCAGCTCTACTAAAAATAGAAAAACTAGCCGAGCTTAGTAATAGGTACCTATAGTCCAGCTACTCAGGAGGCTGAGACAAGAGGATTGCTTGAGCCCAAGAGTTTAAGTTTCTGTGAACTATGACACCATGGTTCTCTAACCAGCAAAGTGAGACCAGAAAAAAAAAAAAGAAGAAAGAAAGGAAGGAAGGAAGGAAGGAAAAAAGGAAGGAAGGAAAAAAGGAAGGAAAAAGGAAGGAAGGAAGGAAGGAAGAAAGAAAGAAAGAGAAAGGAAAATCTTATTCAAAAGAAAAAAAACTAACTATACCCTTGTATCAGCATATTATTAATACTCAACCTAATTTTAATAAAATATAACCAGACCCATTCAATCTAAATCTGCTTTGGCCACACTAGATAAGATTTCCATAAACCTCTTATAAAAATGTTTCTATTGTTTTCCCCCAGTTTCCTATATTTATTCAATTTATCTCATTTTTTCTTTTTCTTTTATTTTGAAACAATTTTTAAATAACCTATAAACTAGACAAAATCACCTTTTTTTGTGATTTTCAAATTGTTATTTTTCAAATAACCTATAAACTAGACAAAATACAATTTTGTATTCCCCAACAAAATTGTATTTTCAGATTCTATAATTTTCTTGATAAAACATATCTCACTTTCATTATACATCCTATGTAATTAATTGTTTCCCTTCTCATCTCCGTAGGCAGCTCGAGCCTACAAAAAATTTAAACTTTGTGTTACCCCAGATGTTTGCGCTTCAGTTTCATCAAGAGAATTTCTATGGTCTTTCTTTTAATCTTATCTTCTCATAAATACAAATTAAGGCAATTGTAATAAGAGAGCTCTAAAATTCTTTTAAATTTCAGCATCTTTCTAATTTAAAGGATCCATCTTTTGACCACTGATTAGAACTTCCAGTTTCCAACGTACTTATTTCAATAGCAATTCAATCCAATAACCTCTTCATGGAAAGCCCAAGATATAATTTTCTAGGTTTATAATGAGGTATTTCCTGGAGAGAGCACAGAAGAGGCAATCTCAAAGAGCCCCTAAAATATTTTCTCTAAGGAATAGGCTAAAATAGTAAAAGGCTTTTGTTCCCATAGACAGTTAAGGATGACATTTGTGCTGTGCCTCTGATAACCCAAATTGGGGGGGCCACCAGTGACAGACCCATTAATCTGTGGCACTGGGTAGACCGGAAACTGGACTTTCCCAGCACTAACTAGGCAACAAGGGTTAAAATAATAAAAAGCGCCACAGAAATGGGACTTCTTAAGACAAACTCCCCCAAAGAGTTTGGCACATCTGGAACAAAACGTATTCAGCATAAAATCTTGTGTATCTTAGGCCTCTAGCCATTTTCAGACTGGCTGCCCAGTATGACACCTAAACAATGCCCCCTGAATGGTGGAGACCAAGCAAGAATGTTCCCACTTGGTCACAAGTCAAGCTCTCAAGGATAAAGGAGCAAGATGAGAGGGGAACTTGATCTGCTTTGTATTTGGGGCGGGGGACCCACAGCCAAGTCCATGCCAGTTGATCAGAACTGCGAAACTGACCAGTCTGCAGGACGACCTGGAGCAATAGGCCTAAGTCCCAGGCTTTTCAGCCTGTGCTCTACCCTGTGGCACCCCTTGTTCCAGAACCGCATAGGAAGACAAAGACTATGAGGGGAGGAAAGAGATCGAACAATATGAATATTCATGCCAAAAAGTGCACCAAAGCCACTACACCCAAGACTAGTCACACAAATTCTTTTCTATCATTAATCAAGACTTTGCAGAGAAAAAAAGATATGTAGATGTTACCATCCACTTGACTGGAGTCCACAGGAGGAGGTGCAGGGAGCCTGGCTGGTGAGAGATTGTCAGGGTTCTGCCGACCTGTCGGGTTCCCTCGAACGCAGCTCCCAGGATAGAAGGGTTTGAGTACCCCACTCACTGTGCCAAACGGGGGGCCAACGGATAACTCTCCTGTGCCCCTTGAAGTTTCCCTGAAAAATCAGCTGACCAAAGGCAGATTAATAGGAGAAATGACATATGAATGTATTAGTAAGGGGGGGGGGGCAGATCACAGAGGAATTGTCCTACTATGTGACCAGGCATGAATACACATGTACTGATTCTTAGGGGATAGGCAGATAGGGATGCGTGCATGATTTTAGGAGGGTAGAAAGCGACTTAGGAGAATTCAGAGGCTGAAGTATGAAGTGGCCTGTGACAAAGTCTGTTGGGCTCCCAGAGCAGACAATGATTTGTGGCTGAAGTCTGTCCAGGTGTCAGCGGACTTCATACAGCCTTTCTTCCTGTAATTTGACTTCAGTTAATGAAATCTCAGGGAGGAGACCATAGGTAACTATTTTCTTTTTTGGCAGGTCCAGACTTTAGGCAGAGAAGGAGCTTCAGAGAGCAACTTCTTCCTGTGCTTTAGGAGGGAGGATTGAGTCTTCGGTGGCATATGTGGGTGTATCAGCTCCTGAGCCCCAATACATAAAATTTACTTATCCAAGTGCTTCCTTACAGTTCTTCATTGATGTCTAATAACATCTCAAACTTGGCATGTCCAAAAAGGGAAAGGTGCTTGGTATTTGCTGCCAAACGACTCCACTCAAAACATGGGAGTCCCTTGGTCCTATGCGAAGACACCCTCCCTTGGTCCTCTGTGACAACACCCTCCCTTGGTCCTCTGTGACGACACCCTCCCTTGGTCCTCTGTGACGACGCCCTCCCTTGGTCCCCTGTGACGACGCCCTCCCTTGGTCCCCTGTGACGACGCCCTCCCTTGGTCCGCTGTGACGACGCCCTCCCTTGGTCCCCTGTGACGACACCCTCCCTTGGTCCCCTGTGACGACGCCCTCCCTTGGTCCTATGTGATGACGGCCTCCCTTGGTCCTCTGTGATGACACCCTCCCTTGGTCCTCTGTGATGACACCCTCCCTTGGTCCTCTGTGATGACACTCCCCCTTGGTCCTCTGTGATTACACCCTCCCTTGGTCCTCTGTGATTACACCCTCCCTTGGTCCTCTGTGATGACGCCCTCCCTTGATTGTCTGTGATGACGCCCTCCCTTGGTCCTCTGTGATGACGCCCTCCCTTGGTCCTCTGTGATGATGTCCTCCCTTGGTCCTCTGTGATGACACCCTCCCTGTGTAAATTCAGGGAATCCTATTGGCTCTACCTCGGTTTATTCTGGATCTCATCCCCTCTTCTGCTTCTTTAGAAGAGAAAATTCTCCCCTAAACTGTAGCAGTTTTCTCCTAACTTGTCCCCCTGCTCTTCCCTTTCTCGTCCTTATTTCCCCTATAATCCATTTTCCCCACAGCAGCCAGAGCTTTAAAGCTCTTCCTCTGATATTCTGGTTTAGACCGGCATATGCTGGCTGTGCCAAAACTATAAGCACCAAGGGAAACCTTCCCTTTTGCCCACCGAGGTTTTCCTAAAAAGTTAATTGACAAAAGGTAGATTAGTAGGAGAAATATCATACAAGTTTCTATTGCAGGGAGTATGACAGCCAAACTCCCTAAGGTGCCTGCCACCCTGTGGTCTCCTCTGCCTCCCTTCCAACCCCACTTCCTTCCACTCTCAGCTGCAGAGACACGGACCGGCCTCCGGTCCTCAGGACAGCCGTGTTTCAGCTCAGCACCCTTGCACTTGTGTTTCCTTTGCTCAGAGTCCTCTTCCCTCAAATCCGTCCATCCTGGCTTTTTAGCACCCAGGTTTTAATTCAAAAGTTCATTCAGAGGGCCCTTCCTGGACCACCATTCTGAAGTGGCACGCCCTCCCCACTCCAGTTACAATCAAACTCCCTCTGACCTTCTTCATGGCCCTCACTGCTCTCTGAAATGATGTCTTAACCACTTACTCATTATCTGTCTCCCCCACTAACACACAAGGTAGGAGACAATAGAAAATGTCTTGTATTCATTGCTGTCTCTGCAGCACCTAGAAAATAGTCTAGTAAAAAATATTCATTAATGAACACATGCCTTCTTCACCCAGGAGATCCTCTCTCCTGTAACAAGGACGCCTTCCTTCCCTCCTATGATCTTCTCCTGACAACTCAGGGACCCTTATTCAGTCTGAGGAATTACCATTTTCTTTGCTTTTTCTTTCTTTCTTTTTTTTTTAAATTGAGACAGAGTCTCACTTTGTCACCCTCTGTAGAGTACTGTATTGTCACAGCTCACAGCAACCTCAAACTCTTGGGCTCAAGTGATTCTTTTACCTCAGCCTCCCTGGTAACTGGGACTACAGGCACCTGCCACAATGCCCGGCTATGTTGTTATTGTTGTTGTTGTTGTTTTGTTTAGCAGGCCCGGGCTCTGTTGGAACCCACCATCCCCAGTGCACATGGCTGATGCCCAGTTGGAATTACCATTTTCTTAAAAAAAAAACTGGAGTTAACTAAGGAAATGGTCTCCCAATTTCTCTACTCATGTTCACACAGAAGGAATCTGGAAAATAACATATCCCCTCCCAATATTTATTTAACTTTGATATCATCAGAAGACTCGGGGAAATTGAAATTACTGTTCACATCATTTTTCCAACACAGTAATATTGTATAAAAAGATGTTATCATGAGGCTTTAAATTATAAATTTTCTCTAAACCACGAAGCTGAAAATATAGCTCATTTAGGAAACCGTGTGTTATATCATCAAATTGGCAAAGGTAAACTTCATTATCAAATCAATCAGCCAAATCGAATTTAATTTCTGTCAAGAAATTCAGCCTTCATCTTTGAATACATACTTCTGTGTTAACATGGAGGCCCTAGATGAAACTTTTCCTTCTTAAATGGAATTCTAGGATATGTGAATAGGTAAGATACAAAGCTCTGTCATAGGTTTGTGGCCTGGATAAAACACCTGCCATGACATTCAGTATTTTTTTTTCCCACAAATTCTCTTTTATTTCCTCGTAGGGGACTCACCTTCAGGAGTAAGACATTTGGTTGTTATTAGGTGATAGACAAAGGAAGGTTGTTGCTTCTTTCTGGTGTAACTGAACATAGACTTTCCCAACCTATTTTTAATACCACCCTTACCCTTGTGATGTGATGTGGGATGTGATATGATGTGATGTGATGTGACGGCAGAGAAAGGCATGAAGGCCTACTGTGGGCTTATGGTGCCTCGTCTAATTGCTTTATTTGATTCCCCTGAGAATCTTTTACCTTTGGAGCAATGCACCATAGTAAGATACGAGATGGCGGAAAAGTAGGAGGTGTGTGATTGTGAAGAATGGTGGAGGGTAAAAGAACTAGAATAACAACTCACCCTCAAATTCAGGTGCATTCAGAGGCGGGTCCATTTCACCAAGAATACAGATGAATGCTAAAGAGCTAAAATTCATTCCCTTGAAATTAACAGTTTTCTTATTTCCCCTGGAGAGTCTCCCTGTACCCTCAGGAGTGTGAATGCTCCAACTTTAAGCCCGCTAGGCAAAGCAGCCCTGTTTCTTTTGGCTGCTGCTGTTAGGGCCATGCCACATTGCTCCTGATGCACATAACCCAATCTGATTCTGTCCCCCAGTGTACAGCTAAGTTGATCTAGGCAAATACTATCCCCAGAACCTAGAAGTCCACGTAGTCTGCAGTCATAGTTCTGTGCAGACACCTGAACTTGGGCACACCTGGCACGAGAACAAGTTTGCAAGAGCTCTTCCTGTGCAATGCAGAGCCCAGGACTTCACGTATCAGAGTGACCTTGTTCTCACAGGTTGTGCAAGCCCACATGCCCACCCTGCCATTTTACCCAGGGCATGTCGGCAAGGCCAAGGTGGCTATGATGAGATGGGGTTACAGCAGCATCCGTGCTGTCCTCAAGGCTCCACCTCCCCCTCCACCCTTCAACTTGCCTTGTGATAAGAAGAGTGAACCATGTCTCTTTTTCTGTTTGCAAAAACAGCACTTAATTTCTCAGGATACGTGTTAATTCTTTCAGCATAGAAAACCCCCCTTGCTATTATAAGTCAGTGTCTCTTTCAGTGTGATCTGTAGACTTACCTACCCCAGAACCACCGGAGATGCTGTCAGAACTATTGACTCAAATTTATGGCATACAAGCTGAGAATCTGCACTTTCCAACAGTACCACAGGTTGAGTTTTCTCTTTGAGGAGATACCATGTATAATAGTGTACGTAAACACACGCATGTATGCTTCAACAAATGATTATTTAAAAACTATATGCCCACTCAGCTAACAATGGGGAACACTGCCAATGTATTTCAATCCTCCTATGCTCACCCTTCTTTGTAACATCTCTATTCTATCGCCCCTTCTTCCTGAGGTTACTTCTAGCCTTAATTTGCATTGTTTCTTTAATTTTTAAAAAACATTTACCATAGATACATGTATTCCTAAAATTGTACAGTCACTTCTGAAATTAAAAAAAAAATTGGATTGTGCTATGTGTTCCCCTGCGACTGGCTTTTCTCATTCAGAGCATGTTTGCAAGATTCATCCCTGTTGATGAATGCCAAGTTGGCATTCGCATATTTTTCACTGGTGTATAATATTCCAATTTTTGGAGAACTACAGTTTATTTTTCTATGGATAGAAAGTTTTGTTGTTTTTAGTCTTGTTTTGTAATTACAATATAAAGCTGCTATTCCTGTAGGGTTCTCCTGGGGTCCAGGGCATGAGTGCTTTTCAGAATGGGGCTGTAAGAATATGTCGAACTTTTTAGCAATTAACACCAAATTGTTTTCTTCCAAAGTGCTATACCAACTTAGCAAAGGTGTGGGTTTCCATATCTATCTCTTGACACTAACTAACTTTCATTGAAAAACTGAGAGTTGAGAAATGGCTTGTCATTATGGTCTTAATTTGTGTCTCCTTACTTACTAATGATGCATTTATTGATATTTTTCATTCATTTCCTATTATTTGTATACACACAGCTTTTGCCCATTTCTTATAAGTCATGCATCTTTTTCATATTGATACTAATCTTTTGTTTATATGTGTTTTAAAGATCTTCTGTCTGTGGCTTACCTTTTCACTTTGTGGTCTATTAATAAAAATTTTCTTTTCTTTTTTTTTTTTTTAAGTAAATTTATTTCAGGTTAATGTGAGGGTACAAGCTACCAGGTCAAAATATTTGATTTTGTTAGGTAGAGTCCCTCTTGTGGTTATGTCTGACAAACAAAAGGTGTGCCAAACAACCTGACCCCGTGCCCATTCAGTGAGAGCACCCCAACCCCCTCCACCTCCCTCACCTCCCTCAACACTTGAATTGAAATGAGTTTTTCTCCTCTTTGGGCTTGCCTTACACTGTCTACTGGCTTCATATTACTACTGAGTACACTGGCTACTTGCTTTTCCATTCTTGCAATACTTTCCCAAGAAGAATGTTTTTCGACTTCATCTGGGATATTACAAAAGATGCAAAGTCACTGTCTTTTTTATGGCTGAATAATATTCCAGGGTGTGCGTGTACCACAATTTATTCATCCATTCCTGAGTTGATGGACATTTATGTTGTTTATCATAGCTCAATTTACAATCATCAATACATGAAATTTTTCTAATTTTAATATAATTAAAGTAATTTTTTATGATTTTTGCATCTTGGTCATAAACACTTCCCTATCCCACAGTCATGAAGATATTTTATGTTTTCTACTTGACCTTTTAACATTTTGCCTCTCACAGTTAGATTCTTAATTCTTCTTGCCTTGGTGGGGGGGGGGGGGGGGCGGAGTGTTTGTCTGTGTGATGAAGACCCAAGTTGATTTTTTTCCCACATGGATAACCAGTTGTTCCAATTCTGTCTAAGAAAGAGTCCATCATTTCCCTGCTAATCTGCAATACCACCTCCATAATTGATCAAGTTTCTCTATTAATGAAGATATGCTTCTGACTTATCTGTCTATCCTCATGCAGTTCCTCTGCCTGAATTGCTATAACTTTATACTGACTCTTGATTGTTGGTAGGATAAGGAGTTGCTCACACTGTTCTTCAAAAGTGCCTGGCCTGTTCCTGACTCTTTGTTCTTCCATTATAGCTGAGATTCAGCTTATCCAAATCCACAAAAAAAGTTAAAATATTGATTGGAATTGTATACAATCTATAGATAAATTTGGGGAAAACTAACATCTTTGCAATATTGTTCTCTGATATGTAAACATGATGTATTTACGTTTATGTCCCTTTTAATGCCTTTTAAGCAAATTTTATAATTTCCTCCAGAAATAACTTTTATATATCTTTTGTTATACAAATTGCTGGGTGCCTTATATTTTTGTGAATGAGGTATTTTTACATATTTTCTGCATGTTGCTAATTTATAGAAATTCAAATGCTTTTAAATTTTAATTATTCATTTATTTACCATGCTAAATTCTCTCACTAGCTGTATGACTGCAGATTTTTTTATATTTTTATACGTAGTTAATTATATTATCTCCGAAAACTGGCAGTTTTGTTGCTTATTTCCAATTCTGCCACCTTTTATATTTTGTCCTTATTGCATGAATTCTGTTGAATAAAAATGATGATCTTAGCATCCTTCTCTTATTTGTGACTTTAAAGAAAAGCTTTGATCACTTCATTGCTGGGTATAATGTTTGCAGATTAGAAACAGAATAGACTCCTCCATCTAGCTTACATGACTCAACTCCCTTTTTAATCTCATAACACTGTTTTCCTTTGTACTGTATTTTCAGTACTTTCTTTAGACATAGTTTGTGGTATACTAATTTCCATTTAGTGTCATCTAAGCTGCTATTTAAACCATCCATTGATTTTCTAATTTCATTTATTATATGACTTAATTCTAGAAATTTAGTTTAATCATTTTTATAGTCCCTTATTTTATAGTCCCTTATTCGTCCCTTATTTGTTTCCTTAGAATATTTAATAATTTGTGCTCTATCTCAGGGATTGGCTAGCAATGGCCAACAGGCCAAATCCAGCCCAACCTATCTTTGTAAATAGTGTCTTATTGAAACTCAGCCAAACCCCTTTGTTTCATTTTATCTTGGCAGTTTCACCCTACAATGGCAGAATTGAGTGGTTGCAATAGAGATGGTACGGTGCCTGCAAACCGCATATATTTACCATGTGTCTCTTTACTGAAAAAGTTTTCTAACCCTTGAACTATGTGACAATTTCAACACCACTTGGCTGTATAAGTCTAACCCTGTTCTTTGTTGTTTCTACTGACTTTTGCTCAGGGTGGCTTGTTTCCTAACATGCTTTATAATTTTTGATTGTGAGTTCACAGTTGGTGGAACTTTATGCATAGGAGCTCTTTGAGGCCTGGTTTTAAGATAGATTTCTCTAGATTTGCACTTGTTCTAGGAATCTAGGGGCAGAACAGGTCATAGGTTAAGGTCACCCAGGAAACAGACTGTTCATGGGGTCCCTTTCTTGGAGAAACAAACAACATCTATAACGCAATGAGTGAGGCTAAGGACAGAGGGAAACTTGGACTGCAACACAATTACAGTAGGTTTCATGGGAAACTCTTAAGCTGGGTTGGCCCTTCAGCAACATCTAAAATTAAGGCAAGGGAACCAGGTGTTTGCCCCTCAGTATAAGCCAGAGTTTACACATGGGCTGCTCTTGGGGAGTGGTCTTCATCCTGAGTGATGCACCTCCTTTCAGCTAGTAGCAATTGTTTAACATGGACTCAGCCATGAACCACGAGCAGGTAATAATTTGCAGCTAGAAGAATGAATGCCTCAGTTCTGCCAGGGGGATTTGAGCAGCACAGGGCAATAAATACGTCAGGAAAACTCCCCATCAGGAGGTTACTTTAACAGTTTCTTAGCTTGGAGATTTTTGGATAGCATAGGTAACTTGAACTTTATTTCTAGTCCTACTAGAGGGCTAACTTGTGTTTTTAAATTCTTACTGGTAACTATATTTTCCTCTCCATCTAGAATCAAGTTCAAGACAGACAAGTTTCCCTGCTGTCTCCCTTCCCAAGGCATTATTTCCTAATTATCTTTTCACTGAGCTGGTTATCTTTAAGGCTTTTTGGAGGCAGGGGTCTCTGGCCTGAATTCCCACCTTGCTCAGAGCATCAAGAAATATCAAGACCAGGGTAACCAGGGTAACCACTGGCCCCAATGTTAGCTTAACTTATCATTTTGGACCTCTTAAAATTTTCCGCATCTATTGCCACTCTATTTGTGCATACTAAAAGATACACCCACCACATACATGCACACACACACACACACACACACACACACATATTTCAGCATTGCTGAGTGCTTTCTACTGGAAGGAGATTTCAAGTTATCTAGCTCAACAAATTATGCTAGCAGATAGAGTCCCAGGTAAATCTTACGCATACTCAATTTCAAAACCATTAACTAATACTGGCTGATAGCCATCAATCTACTGGGCCCCAAATTTTCTAGTTTCAAGCATCAAAGTTCTTCCATATCATTTTGTCTGATCACTCCAGCTAAACTTTTTTAATGCACATTTTCTATGTAACTCATGAAACATTTACCACGTGTTACCTTATAAGAATAACAAAGGTATTGTCTTACGTCCTGGATTATTTATCTTAGGAAGTTCTTCCCTCATGCTTTGTAACTCCTCTCCATTTTCCTCCCCACCAGAGACTTGCCTGGAAGAACTGCTATGTGGATAACTGCTGAATACTTTATTCTCCGTCGGGGTAACATTTTTCTCAGACTGAATCTCATTCTGAAACTCTACGAGAAAGGACTAAATTGAAGTGTGATGCAATGATTTAACACAATATATATCAAGTCCGTGAGACTTAGTGAAGATCATATCTTACCATAAGAAATTAATTTTATGACATGATTACTTTTTATTGCTTTTTTCTCTCTGATTTATGTTAATGGGAGAAAAAATTCTCAACGCTTACAGAGGAAGCCAATTTTAGGGCAGTTAAAAGATGGTAGGGTTTACAATAAGCCAATTTCAATTCAATTCAGTAAATACTTACTGATCATCCATTATGTGTGAGACGCCGTGGTAGGCATTCAACCTCTTGAGAAATTTTGTTATAAAGTGAAGTCCCTCAGTAAGGCTTTTGAAGACTGTGCATTTTTCTTTCCTCTGCTGGTAAAATAGCTGCAACAAACAAAAGGCAAGAATAAAGTCATCACTTCTGCCTAACTTTAATCCAAGGGTGAAGTCTAAATCTTTATGTCTTAAGCAAACTGCCACAGGGAGATGCTTCATGTTCGGAGTACTTTATATTGGAACTATAAACCATATCTAAAGAAGGGAGAACTCGTTTAGCTCTCTAGAGGATGCTCTGCCAAGTTGTCTCTTTTTTTATCGCTTTTTAATGAAATTTTTCATGTGCATCAAAACACAATCTTTCAACAAAGGAAATGCATCTCTGAGACCCAGGTATTCTAAAGTAGAGAATCTACATGTGAGCATTAATTTTTCTAGATGGAATTACCTAATGGATTTCTTTGTGTTCAAGTATAAGAATTTTTCAAAGTAAGTAAACATCATATTATTAACTTTTCCATGGGATACAAGCTTTCAGAAAGTTCAGCAAATATTTTAAACTGTCCTATTTTCCTTAAGAATATGAGCTGTCTTAGCTGTGGAGCACCCTAAGTCTTCCCTTCTGAAATCACACATAGTTTTTTAAGCAGCCATCAAATTAAAGGGGTGCTATAAAGAGAGGAATTTGAGGAGGAATTTTTTTAATGCCAATATATATATTTCCACCTGTAAAGACTGATTCAATAGTGAATTTGGTGATTGCATTAGCTTCTCTTACCTCATTTCTCTAAAAATAGTTAAAGTAAGTAAAATTACTATTATTGTACAGAAGGCTTTTGGTTTTAAATAAGAAAAAAACCTGATTCAGACTGACCTACTTAATAAAGACATTTATTATATAACAGGGAGTCCAGAGGAAGAACAAGCTTAAGCTTAAAGAGTTGGTTGATTCAACAAGATCACTGCAGACCCGCGTTCTTTACATCTCTCTGCTCCACACTCCACAGTGAACTTAGAATGAATCTGCTTCACCCTAAACTCACTCCTTTCATAATTATAGGTTGCCAGTGACAGACAAAATTACACATTTCCCTTTTACACTTTATAAGAGAGTGAATCTCCTCCTCCATAGAATAATAATCCTCCCCTTTAAACCTGATTGGGCCAATTTACAAAACATGTTCATCCCCATCTCCCAAAGTAGCTCAGATTGGCTAATGAGAACTCAATCCTGATATGAGAATGGTGAATATTTAAGCAGAATTAGAGTCCTATTAAGGTTTCAGGAGAGAAAATAGATTTGCTGGAGTGTCCAGGCAGCATCCACTTCCTTCATTTATTCTGATCTCCAGGCAGGGAAACATTAAAAGTCCTTCATTGTGTCTGGGTAAATTTGGTCTTTGGAAGTATTGAAAAATCGAACATGTGTGGCTTGGGCCAGTAGAGAAAACCTCTATAGGACTTTCTCCAAAATTACTCCCCCTTTTTATTTTATATAGGGTTCTGCATTATATTTTATAAAGTGTTCCATATCCCCCATCACAGTTGTAGAAAATAATAAGACTTGGCTCAGCACCTGTGGCTCAAGCGGCTAAGGCGTCAGCCACATACACCTGAGCTGACGGGTTCGAATCCAGCCCAGGCCTGCCAAACAACAATGATGGCTACAACCAAAAAATAGCCGGGCGTTGTGGCGGTCACCTGTAGTCCCAGCTGCTTGGGAGGCTGAGGGAGGAGAATTGCTTGAGCCCAAGAGTTTGAGGCTGCTGTGAGCTGTGATGCCACGGCACTCTACCCAGGGTGACAGCTTGGAAAAAGAAACAGGAGAAGAAGAAGAAAGAAAATAACAAGACTGTCAGTATGTATATTTCTCAGATGCCAAAGAGCTGCCTGAGCAGAAAGCAAATAGTAAATACCAAATTAAGACCCTGATGAATGATTAGGTTCAAATGCCTGTGAAAGGACCAAGCAGAAACAGCGGCAGAAACAACAACAAGGTTAAATATATTCAGAGTCAAGTAATATTTGTTTTGTTTCTGGTGTTCAAGGTGAAGTACAATAAGAGAATTATCTACTTTTTAAGGTCTAGAGAATAAGAGGAATGTTTTCCTGTAGAGGTAATGACAGTAGCTGTGTTGTATTGAGTGGCTATAAATTAGGCGTTTACCAGACAGTATCTCATTGGAGCTGTGACTGTGAACCCAAGAGCTGCTATCTCTCTGGCACTTACCACCACACCTGGTACATAATGTAACCTTCAAACATGTACTGATGAAATAATTGTCACAAAAAGCTTATGTGCAAACCATACTCCAGTGTTTCCCCCTAATTTAAGGACAGGAACTCTTTGGCTCTAAATATTTAAATATTTTGTTTAAGGGCACACATGAAGCGCTGAAGCCCAAATTGCAATCCAGCCTTACTCCTTTTTCCCCTAATCAGAGCAGGAAATGGATCTAAGAAGATAAATCTGATACTGGAAGAGAGAAATAAAATGAAGCATCTGAAGTTTGAGTGTTTTTAATACTAGGGCATTCAGGGCAGCACCTGTGGCTCAAGGAGTAGGGGACCAGCCCCATATACCGGAGGTGGTGGGTTTGAACCCGGCCCTGGCCAAAAACTGCAAAAAGAAAAAAAAAAAAAAAAAGAAAAAAAGAAAACCAACCAAACAAACAATATTCATTCAGTTGGAAAAAGGCATTGCAAATGCATCAGCTGATAGAAGTTTATTACAAGGAAACTTCAAAAAGAACAGGGACTATTCTAAGCCGGGCTCCTGGTCGTCACAGACCCTGGGATGCATTTACAAAGTGTAATGTGTGAGGTGCCTGCGCTGGCTGCTTTCCTGTGATAGTGGCTCAGCTGGTACCTGTATCTGCATCTAATGCTCCCGGTGCTGCCAACTAACTTTTGTGTGTGTGTGTGTGTGTCTCAAGTGCAAACTCCCCAAGATGAGATCTTACTGGATCAGCTGTCAGTCACTGTCCTGTAGAGTGAGCAAGACAGGGCAGAACTCTCCTGTCTTCCCCCTTATCATCCGCTAACTGCCTTCAAGTTAGCTGTCACGCTAGGTGTGGGCCTGGCGTGGGGTGGGGGAAGCGGTTGCAATATACCAAGCTAAGGCCACCTCAACAAGGCACTGTGCGTAGGCCTTACATTCTGAAGCCACCCAGACCATCTGAGGAGAATCACATTCTTTCTTCCCGTCAACAAATTAGAACACGACAAACCACGAAGGGCTGGGTTGATACAGTCAGGAACCCTCTAAGTATTAATATTGGAGAAAGTTTTTAAAAATGCTACAAATGCAAAATTGTAATAATGATATCAAACAATATTAGACCTTACTGTGTATCAATAATTATTCTAAGCACTTCACACATAGACTCATTGTATCCTTGCAGTAACCCATTAGATAAGTATCAGGATCCCCAACCTAGAAATAGGGGGACTGAGGTGCAGAGAAGTTAAACTTACCCAAGTTCGCACAGCTGACCCAGCAACGTTGGCACCAGAGTCTGTGCTCCTACCACCCCATCCTTTGTTTCCATAGGTAACGGAACTTTGTGGGAAGAAATAAAAACACTCATGGGCCAGATGTTTGGGGAAAAAAAACTAGGGTTGAAAGAAAACCTCGATGATGCTGTGTGGCTCTGGGAGTCAGGACCACAAAAAGAGGCCCTAGAGGCTGGAGCTGTGATTGCAGTGCCTACGACTGGCAGACGCGGAGAGCTGGCTGTGTCTCCTCCAGGAAGCAGGGAGCTTCCCAGTGTGGAGAAAAACTCCTTCCCCCAGCCAGGAGAAACTGATGGAGGTTTTAGTCTATCAGGGATTTGGGAAATAGGGGTCACCTATGAGAAGTGGAAACCCCTGACTTCTACAATGAACGGATATGGAATCCTTATTTACTCTCTGCATGACATAGAAACTGAAATTAACACAAAAACTGGCCCTGGACCATGCAAGAAAAGCTCCAGACTACTCTATAGAAACCCTTTCACACCCAGGTCTCCCACAGAATAAACCTAAATTTATTGAATTTCTGCTTCTATGGAGTTCAGAGGTGAGTGAGCAGACAGATATTAAACAGAAATACAGAGGCATATGGTAAGTGTTAGGAAATGTACAGAGCACTGGGAAAGTATAGGAACTAGGTGACCAAAACCAGCCAGGTGTCCAGGAACAGCTCCCTGAGGATGGAACCTTCAAGCTGAGGCCTTGGGAGTGTGTGTTAGGTTGCTACAGCTGCCCAAAAAAGAACCACAGAATTTATTCTCACAAATCTGGTACTGGGCGTCTAAGGTCAAAGTGCCAGCGGGCTTGTTTCCTTTTGAGGCCTCTCACCCTGGCTTGCAGATGGTGACTTCTCCTCCCCGTGTCTTTCCAAGGTCTCCCCTTCCTGGTGTCCGTGTCCCTCCTCTTCACGAAGACAGTCATGTTGGATTAGGGTCTGCCATATCGATGTCATTTTAACTTAATTACTTCTTAAAAGACTCTATCTCCAAATGCAGTCCATTTTGGGATTGAGAGAGTTAGGACTTCAGTACATGAATTTGGAGGTGGGGACACAACGGGGACACAATTCAGATGTCCACACTGGTGCACAATGTGGACCAAAAGTTTAACAAAATGTGGAGCAAAGAACCAGCGAAGCATTGTGGAGAGAACAATAGAGGAAAAGGGGACTTTTTAAGGTCTTCTCTTATTCAAGGGAGCAAATTACAAAGAATCATTCTAGACCCAAGAAAAAGATGTCTGTTAAAGTATGTTTGTAAAATGTGTAAGAAAAAGAGCACCAAAAAACGGAAATGGAATGCAGAGCTTCCAAGTTGGTAGGTAAGAAAAACTTGACCAAAAAAAGAAAAAAAAAAAGGCCAATCCAAGAAAGGCAGGGAAGGGAAAGAAAAAAGGGCATTAAGAACCAATAACAACAACAACAAAAAATCATAACTGTAAATCCATGTATATTAGGTAGTACATTTAATGGGAACGAGTAAAATTGGCCAGTTAAAAATCACAGAGCCTCCTACTGGATTTTTAAGTTTAATCTACAGTTATGGTGTTTGCTAGAGACATACCTAGAAAAAAAAGCATAAGAAAGAGATACGCATGATCATATCAATGTACACAGCTATGATTTAATAAAAATTAAAAAAAAGTAAAATAAATAAAATAAAATAAATAAATAAATGAAAGAGAGACGCAAAATGTGTCAGGCAAACAGAAGGCCACAGAGGCAGGCCTGTGAGGAAAACTGGAATTCAAGGTGAGCGCATTAAGTGAACCAAAGAAGGTTTTTCTAAGGAAGCTTTATATGAATAAAAGTTTTATTCTATCCAGAAGATACAGTATTCATAAGCTTCCATATAGTGACACACCATCCAACATGTGAATCAAAATATTTTAATTTAAAAGCATATAGAGAAATCCAAACTTACAGTTGGTATATTAAATAAAATTGTCTCAAAAACTGTCAAACTCAGTGGACAAAAACAAGGACAGAAAAAATGAAAATATGCTCAACAGGCTTAATTAGGGTATATGTAGAATTATATATATATATAAATATACATTCTTTGCAAATATTCATAGATCCTTTCCAAAAATGGAAGACATATTAGGCCATAAATATCAATGCAATAAAGTCTACAAAGCAGAAATCGTGACCTTAAGATTTCTTAAGAAATAAAACAATAAACACAATAGATTTATTGTGACCTTAAGAAAATAAAACAATAAATACAATAGATTTTCCACCCTAAATACATCTCACTGTTTGACTTTTTAACATTCTTCAAAATAACTTTTATTTTTAGACTGAAAACTGAAATCTTTGACTATTAGTTCTGAGTATCAATGAGAACATCACGTACTGAAAGATAAATAATAGAGACCCAAGGTTAATCTCACACTTCTTTAGTGTGTATATGTACATACATGGAATACAAAATATATATACAAAACACATATAAAAAATCCCACAATCCCAAAAATGACTCTTTAAAACAATAACTCTTTGGAAAGTCTAATTTAAGGAATTTTCAGCAAAAATCATGAATGACATGAGGACATAGGAAGGGAGACAAAGCTATAATAAAGATGAGAGTTTTTAAATTATAAGATGTTTTCATTAGTAGTTTATATTATTATGTAGAAGTAGATGGTTTTCCAGGAGATGCAATTACCAAAATTAACTCAAAAAGCTCGGAAAAACTAAATAAACCAATAATCACCAAAAAATTCTGAAAGGTAGGTATTTAACCTCTACCCAAAAAAGAGGGAAGAGGTACTGCCTTCAAAGATCTTGTGGTTGCGTTCTGCAAAAACAATCAGAGACATCATTTCTGTGTCATTCAAATTGTCAGAGCTTATGGTGGAAATGCTCCCAGTTAATTCCGTGAGGTTAGCATAATGTTGATAACCAAAATCAAAGATGATTCAAGAAGAATCAGGTTTTTATAAAGGTTTATTAAAAGTTCCTTTTTTTAGCCTCAAATTTATTTATTTATTTATTCTCTTAAATTTTTTTGTTAAATCATAACTGTGTACATTAATGCATTTGTGGGGTACAATGTGCTGATTTTATATACAATTTGGAATGTTTACATCAAACTGGTTAACATAACCTTCACCTCACTTATTATGTTAAGAATTTACACTCTACTCTTAATAGATTTGACATGTACCCTTGCAATATGCACCATAGGTGAGATTCCACCAATTACCCTCCCTCCACCTGGCCTCCTCTCTTCCCCTCACCCTCCTCTTCCCACCTTCATCCTGGGCTATTGTTGTGGTTTATCTTGTGTATGAAAGTGTAAGTGATTATATATTGGTTTCATAATAGTACTGTGTACACTGGATACTTTTTCTTCCATTCTTGAGATACTTTACTAAGAAGAATATGTTCCAGCTCCATCCAGGTAAACATAAAAGAGGTAAAGTCTCTCTCTTTTTTATGGCTGCATAATATTCCATGGTGTACATATACCACAGTTTATTAATCCATTCATGGGTCATTGGACACTTGGGCTTTTTCCATGACTTGGCAATTATGAATTGGGCTGCAATAAACATTCTGGTGCATTTATCTTTGTTGTAAAATGATTTTTGGTCTTCTGGATATATACCTAGTAGAGGAATTGCATTATAAATATAGGCATAAAATGCCAAAATAAAATATTGGCATGTAAAATCCAGCCATTTATTTAAAAGATAGTACAGCAGGTCCTTGAATAAAGTAATTTTCTTCAGCATCATTTTATAATAACATTAATGAGGGAAAAAATTCATCCTGGCTGGGGTTGTCTGTGTAAAGTTGTCTGTGTAGAGTTGGCACATTCTCCCCCTCCTCGTCTGCGTGGGCTGTCTCCAGGGAATTCAGTTTCCTTCCACATCCCAGAGCTGTGCATGTGAGGTGACGCAGTGTGTCTACATGGTCCCAGTCTGAATGTGGGAGAGCGTGTGCCTATGATGGGATCACTCCTGTCTTGTGCCCTGAGTGACAAGGGTAGGCTCTGGCTACCTGTGACCAGGAACTGGAAATAAGCAGATTGAAAAATGAATGAAGGAATGAATACAAATGATTGCAAAATAAAAACTCATAAAGGAGATGGTAGTCAGACAAGTGTGCAGCAATCAATGGGACTGCTCTGGTTGTGGCTGGTTTTGGACTGCACGGGGGAGGAGGTGCTCTGATTTTTGCTTTGCAAGCATTCGTTCCTTGATGTAAGGTTCCATCTCAACTACGGCCCTCACTCACTCATTCACCAATATTGGGTAAACAGTTTCTTGCATGTTTTTATTAATCATTATCAAATGTATGTGTAGCTCTCATTTATTTCAGTGTTTAATACTGAAAGTGTTTAGGGTCTTTATTTAGAAGTTTGGTGATATTTTTCTGGCCAGAAATAGGCCATTCGCGCTTAACTCCTGTTTGTGTTAATTAGACTGTGTGGTAAACCGGCTTCATGATGCATTGTGTAAAGAGGCAGTTTCTAAGAACCTATAGTTGATGTCAGCAAGGACTCAATATCTTTTTTTTTTTTTTTTTTTTTATTGTTGGTGGGGATTCATTGAGGGTACAATAAGCCGGGTTACACTGATTGCATTTGTTAGGTAAAGTCCCTCTTGCAATCAAGGACTCAGTATCTTAAAACCATTTTGTTAAGGGAAAAGTAAAAGCAAACTAGTATCATAAAATGTTACAAAATACTGTGTGTGTGTGTGTGTGTGTGTGTGTGTGTGTGTGTGTAGATGTAGAGAGAGTCCCCAGTGATACATAAGAAATTACTAAAAATGGTTACTAGGGGAGATAGAAGTTCGGGGGTTGAGAACTATGAAGGGAACTTTATCATCATTTCATATGCTCTGTAATATTATAAATTTTCATGAGCATAGATTCATAAACTAGTTCTGTAACTTACAAAGAAGTTTGGAGTCTATTGATGAAATCAGCTGTGAACAGTAATGCCGGAAGCCACACGCAAAAGTCTGGAGCTTCACACCTGTGGGTTTCTCCAGGATTCTCAAGTTGCCCAGAAATGCTCTTCCACAGGTGTCACGCAGTCGAGGCACAGAAGAGTAACAAAGAAATAGGGCATCAAATTCAGACAACATCGTCTAGAACTTTTAAAGGAAAAGGCAACTGGGAGATCATCCCTCACTCCACCGGTGAGGACACTGACACTAGAAGGACCGTGAAAAGTCCGAGGTGTGTGCTCTTGCCCAGTTTCCTTCCCTGGGTGCAGACATCCTCATTAGGCTTTTCATAATACTTTCCAAATAAATTTTATGTAATGTTGTCTCATTTATGGTTGCCACTGTACATCAGGATTATTAATCAAATTCACAGCCATCCTTGATGCTAGCATTATAGCAACACAGCCTCATTTGTCTTGTAAAACAAAGAAACAAAATATAAGCAGGTCGGCCATTATATTCTTTCCCTTATAATCCCAGCACTTTGGGAGGCTGAGGTGGGAGGATCACTCGAGGCTAGGAGTTCAAGACCAGCTGGGGAAACATAGTGAGACCCCCATCTCTACACAAAATAAAAATAGCTGGGTGCAGTGGCACACACCTGTAGTCCCACCTACTCAGGAGGCTAAGACAGGAGGTTAACATGAGCTTAAGTGCTGGAGGTTGCAGTGAGCTAGGATGGCACCTTTGCATCCTAACCCAGACAACAGAGTGAGACCCTATCTCAAACTATATACATATAGAAATATGTAAAATGAATAAGTACTAATAACTCTTGGGAGATTCATTATCAGAGATGTCCTACTGCCTCTATACCACGACCTTGGACTATAATTAAAAACACCTATGCTGTCTTTCCTTACATAGGCTCTCTGAGTTAGAAACATCTGATTTACAAACATATTGTCTTACGTGCAGGTGGTTTCCCTAACCTCAACCCATATTCAGTGCTTTGATTCCCTCATCTTAATCCCAAATGGCATCCAAAAAGGTCTGAAATTGATGTTACAACCTAGCAGTCAAAAAAAAAACCCCTGATAACTTACAAAGACAGCCATTTGGCTCACCTCCTTTAATGGTTGTGCATGGTTTAGTTTTTAAGTTCCAGTAGATAATTTATTACCTGAAACCTCCCTGTTTGTAGTACCAAATTATTCACCACTTCAAAAAAGACTAGCTATCAGATTTAGAGAGAGTAAGCTTTTTGTTTGGTGAAACAAACAGGGCACTGGGGACTCACATGGTTTCTATCCACCTAATAAAGAGCTCTTGTTGGGTTTGGTTACCAGTTATTCCATCAATATAATTTACTGGTTCACCAAAAAAGTATGACATTTCAAGGGTTTTCCTGAATAGCTTTCCTTATTCTCTGTTCTTTGATAAGTAACCAAACAGTAATAAACACATTTCTAAACTCACACCTGAGAATTTCTAAAGGCTAGAATGAAGTGAACTTTTGTGATAAAAATAACAAAGCTGGATTTGAGCAATCACTTTCGGGGTTAGATTATCCCAAGAGTGGGTGCTTTATATCCTACCCTTGCAGAAGAACTGATTGCCAGGTTGAATTATCCATCTTTAGAAAAAAATCTTCACATGGCTATAAATCAGCTACAGATTGCTTTCTTTGCACTCTTGAGGAGCTGACAGGGCCCCAGATGGAGGTGTTTTTCAGCAAGCTGTCAAGCGATGCGTCCCTCAAAAACAGCCATGTCACCCAGCTGAGTTTTCTCCTTCTGCCAAGAATTAGACTGGGTCAAGCGGGAGAGGCCAGGGTACAAGGAATCCAGGAAAAACAAAGGTCACAGAACTGTGTACTCAGAAACATAAAGAGAAGAGATGTGATTACGTTTAAATTTCAAAGGTTGTATTTAGAGTTGTTTTATAACGACTTGATGATTTTTTCCCCCTCTGCTTTCTTTTATTCTTTACAGAAATATGGTCTCTGGGACATTGATCCTGAGAGGTTATTCTGTGTGATATTTTAGGAAATCAAAAGCTGCAAAGTTATTTTAGAATAGTAGCTCCTAAAACATAGTAAATTGTCATCAGCAAAAACCAAGGGCCTTTTAATTCATAGACGTAATGAGGCTATTCCGAAATAACAAAGCTTAAGTGATTGGAAATGATGACAGGGCCCTAAAAAATCATTGCCCCACAAATTCATAAGTATCCCTATGAATCTGACGCACCCCCTCAATAAGCCTTACCTCATCTTGGAAACTGCTAGTCATCTGAGCAGCACAACCATGGAAAACATGAACATTCCATCCTTATTTCCGGTATACCTCTGGGCTGGAAAGATACGTTGTGGGTGAACTATTAAAGTATAGTTTTTGTTTTCTCCTTTATATATATTCTACTAATAAAATTCTACTTCATATTCGATCATTGTAAAATGCCTTAGAGAATTATAAAAAACAGTCATTCCTGTTGTGCTTTATTTAGTTAGTTTTTTTCTTAAATTTCTTCCGGAAGCCAATTATTTTCAGCAATCTCCTTTATGCCAATCTATTAATAAATATTTAATGGGCATTCACTCTGTGCAAAGGACATTGCACAGCAATGATTATTATAGGCTAGAGCTGTGCCCCCAACCTGTCCTCATTGTGACACACCTAGAAATTGATTACACCTGCCTGGCACGTCTGAGTTGACCCCACAGAGAACTCTCTGGTAGACAGAGCAACACCTCAAGTCATCTAGGGCAACTCAAGGCCTTTGCAGAAAGAACCTTACAGTGTGTTCAAATATAATTTCAACTGTGATCAACTATTAGCGGTTGTAAATATTGACTTCAAATTCATATCACTCCAAAAATTGTACAGCCATCAAAATCTCATGACATACCCGTAAATTGCTGGAGGCCCTCTTGTTGGGCAGCCCTCTTCCAGATGGCGCAGAGATGGGCTTCTCTTTACATGTGGGATGAATCTAAACCACAAGCTTTTCATAGTGTGTGGATTTCACATCTTCTCAATGGAAGTTACATTCCTTTTCAGCATTAAGTTTTCAAAAGAATGGCTTTTCTTTCCCCTGCCAACTGGAGTTTTCTTTCTTGGTATCTTCTCTGAGCTGCTCACGTAACTTCCTGTCTCCTGCTACCATTTTCTACCTTTGTAACATTGCATGTGAGCTTGTAATCTTCAAATGCTGCTGACATACCAAATAGTTTTAAGACGGAAATAAAGTCCAAATACAATTGGAGAATAACAAGAACAGGGTAAAATACTTACTGGGTCAGTGAAAAGTTTTACTGTTTTTTTGTGTGTTTTTTTAAATGCAGTTGTTTTAAGAGACAAAAAAGAGATGGCTACTCTCTTTATTTTTGGTAATAGTTATCTTTTTTTCTCTGTCTTATAGCGATAAGGTGATAAGACTTATTCCCAAAACAGAAGAGGAAGCATATGAACTGAAGAAAATATCTCACCAACTCAAGGTAAGTGGGTGTCCACTCTCTTCAGGGTGGAATTGTGCTTGTAATGTGTTCACAGGGCTTTGCCGACTGGAATTGAATAACTGGAGTTAATTAGCCAGAGGAAATAAAGGCTAAGAGATAACTTGAAGGAGCTTTTAAAAGGTACTTAAGGTTCTTCAAAATGTTCTACTGACACATTATCTATTCACTATCCATCTCCTGGTTAGAATGTAAGTTTTGTGAGAGAGTGCTTGTATCTTCGTTGATTTCAGAGTCCCATTTAGCGCCTGGAATATCCTTGAAGCTCAGTAAATGCAGTTTTTTTATTTGTTTTTCTTAATGAATGCGTGAATTTAGTTTATAGTATTCCAGAGCTTCTCTTTTCTGAAACCTAGATACTTCCCTCCTCATTAAAACTTCAAACAGAAATGAATTGACAAAAATAAAAGCCAAAAATTCAAGTTAATTAATTTTGCTATGTTTCAGTGGGTCTGATAAGAGAATTTTGCTGGCAAAGGTTGAAGTCTCTGATTATTCAATCTTTGATGAATTTTATGGATTTTAAAGTGAGAAAATTTCTCATCTCCCCCTCGGTCCATATAATTGAGCGTAAGCTTTTAATTATAAGGTTATGATGAAAAGTGTGGCAACTGGCTCTTTTCCACATCAACCAAGACAGAACCAAGGTCATAAATCGTGTAGCAGTTTAAACTTCATTTTAATGAATAGCAAAGTAGATTACCAGAGGGGCCTCATTAGTCTTTATGGGATAGAAAATACTTTTCCTACATGACCGAAGTACAGTCCTACCTGAAGAAGTGTTAAGGAAGGAGGCAGGAGGGGTAAACTTAACGCCTTCTGGTATTATTTATCTTCTGGTGTTGTACTTACAGTTTGATTTTTCACTTTGGCATCATCCCTCCAAATATTGATTCATTTGCAAATGAAGCTGTGAACTTTTGGTTTATCAATTCCCTTTCTTTCTCCCACACACAGATTCCAGATTAAGAATAGTGTCTTATTGCAAGGGCCCACAGAGAGGATGCAGGAGTCCCTCCCCAAATAGCAGAGAGCTCTGGCAGGAGCTCTACCTAACAGGAGAGAGATTGTGCTCACTGAATGTCTCCTGAACCTCCTCTCCTCCCTAAAGGAAGCTGATCATGCCCGTGACACTCTTCTCACTAGTGGTATCTGAACACTTTCTAAACAGTCCACTAGAGACTTATAAGTTGCAAGGAAGCAAAGCAAGTTTCCAGTAGAACTTTCTATTTCCATTGAAACTGTGTTTACATAGCCTTCTTTTCACTTTGGGGTCCAGTGTTTTAGGGAACAAATATTCTAAATTGGAACAAAAGATTTCTCAAAGGAGGTGTCTCTGATTCGTGGACCTATGTAGAAGATGGCAGACCTTACAAAGTCCATGAAAATGAAATTGCACAGTTATACATGTGATGATCACTTACTATTATCACATGCAATAAAATGAGATCAGTGAGGACACTAAGGTTTACTTACAAGCTCTTGGAAATCATCATAGATGGAACCAAAGAACACAGAGCATAGGTAAGGCTGCTGACCCTGATGACCACACATTTATACTGGACATTTTTTGGTAAGCATTTAAAGAAAACCATTTATGTATACTGTTCTCATTTTGTCTTTAAGGAAAGGTAGTGTAAGGGTTTGGACATAAAGGGGACCACGGAGAGAAGGGAGGAAAAGGGGCTGCTGAGGAAGAAGGGGCATAAATGAAGTGAAGGGAAGAAAGGGGTAGACCCCACTCCTCAGGGAATCCCATCCAGCATGTCTCCTTCACAGTGAGCCACATGCTTTCTACACATGGCCTCATTCTAACAGTCCTACGGAGTGGGTACTATCATTATTGCTATTTTGAAGTTGAAGAAACTAAGTGACGCAGAGGGGAAGTAGCTTGCCCAGTCACATGTGGATGTGAGCATGCATGCAATCAGTGTCAAACCCCCGGGACCCGTAAGAGGCTTTCCTCTTGCCTCTGAGTCTGGTCGGTTTACTCAGACCGTCCTCACCATGGAGGTTTAGACTTACAACGTTACCATACGCTCATCTATTCCTACAATTGGAAGTCAACACCCAGGATCCACGATTTGCAGAACAACTCACCCAGCTCAGCACTTAGTCCTACTCACAGCTATGATTTAGAACAGCAAAGAATGCAAAGCAAAATCAGCAAAGGCCAGAGGAAACTAACCAGGCATATAAGCTGCCAAGAGTCCTCTCACAGCCAAGCACACAGGGTGCGTTTAATTCCACCAGCAACAAGCTGAGACAATAAGCGTACAATGTCACATCCCAGGGAAGCTCATTAGACTCAAAGCCCCAGGATTTTCCTGGGGTATAGTCAGGCAATGCCAAAATTCTAGACCCTTAGAAGAAGAGTGGGTGTTCAGTATGACCCATATTGTTTGCACCCACAGTTTAAGCACATTAAGCCATAGGAACCCTCCTAAAATCAAGTTTCCAGACGCCAGTTGAAGGCCAATTTTGCAAGCAGGCTTTTCCAAAGATAGCATTTTCAGGTCTGCTCTGTTAAATCTTTTCTGCACATTTCTTCATTCACTAAAGAAGTCATTTTATTGGACAGAAGTTTGTGGTGTTAAGTTTTAGATAAATGTCTACCTAAAAGCATCACGATACTTCGAGGTCATTTTAAATTCAAATGATTTCACCCAGAGATACATTTGCACTATGGAGAGCAGCAATTCTGGCCAGGCAGAGGGAGCATCCTGCAGAGAAGAAAGGGTATGACTGTCTGTCATTTTCTGCCCCGTGGAGCTGGTGGAACAGAACGAGGGCCACTGCCAGCAGCTTCTTTGCATTCCCTATGTGGGGCCTCTAGGTAGAAAGGAGGGTTTTCCAAGAAGCCATTAGTTGCCTTTTGTTTCTGAAGCACTGCGTGGTAGAATTCTCAGATGGCCCCGAGATTCCCGCCACCTGGTGCACACACTGAATAATCACTCTGCTGAGTATGAGAGAGGCCTGTGAAGATGGCAGGGGGGTCATATTCTTGATGGTGCTATAAAAAATACATCGTATGGCAGAAGGGAGATTATTGAGAGTGGACCTGCCCTCATCAGGCATGAGACCTTTAAAAACAAAGAATATTCTCCAGGTGTTCACAGAGGCACTCCTCCTGGTCTCCAAGAGGGCAGTTCTCAAACTGCTATGCTGTGAACTGTCTGCGGGACATGTGCCAAGGAATGTCAGTGGCGCTCTGGGAGGTGAAAATGGTCCCCAGCTGATAGGCAGCAAGGAAATGGAGTCTGAAGTCTGCCACAACCACATAGCTCGAAAAAGGACACAGGTCCAAAGGAGAATACAGTCCTGCTGACACCTTGATTTCAGCCCACTGAGGCCAGAAGAGAGAATCCCACTGGCTATGCTCAGATTTCTGACCTACAGAACTATAAGATTAGCAGTGAGTGTTGTTTTAAGCTGCTACGTTTGTGAAAAGTTCTGCAACCATAGAAACCCCCAACACGCAGTAAGGTGAGGACCCACATCCTGGCCTTTGGCTCTCAGATTCACATATGAATGCTTTGAGTTAGTTTTCCTGACTTCTCTGGCTGTAACCAAGCATCTTAGGGAAAGTAAAAAGTTGTTGCACTCCATGCTCAGGCTATAAATTCACAACGTCTTCTCTAAAACATGAAGAAATGTAAAATGTATATGCAATGTTGAATGACATCCGAGAAGCGACGGTCAAAGCATAGCTAATTAGACGTGGAACTGCTGTTACAAAGCCGGTTACTTCCCTAATTAAATTTTATGGTTTTGCTGAAGAATTAAAACAAGAAAGTTAAACAGAAAACCATGCCCCTAGAGAACTGGATTGAGAAAGCACCAACCAATTAAATTGTTAATTAAGAGCATAACCATGATTTAAATAAAATGATGATGGAAAGGGAACAGTTTGCAGGTGAGTAAAATTAGAGTCCGAACACGATGTTCTGCCTACATTTCTTCTCAAAGTCTTTGCGCTCAGATGGAACAGAAATGGCTTTATGTAAGATCATGAAGTTTCTATTATAGAATTGACACACTCTGATAGGAAAAGAAGCACATTTCTGTTTCTAGTTTTCCCATCAGAGAGCCATCAGATAGAAAACCATCCTGCTTATCCAGAAGTTTGACTTTTTTTTTTTTTTTCAAACCAAAACACGTCAAATATATGAGTTGGTTTTTCAGCTATATCGCCCGACATGCCAAGAGTCATAAAATCCCATAAAGGAAAACAGTATTCCTACGAGTAAGGTTGCTTCTCTCCTCCTTTGCTTCACATGTGAAGTTTGCTGCTGTTGTCCCAGATGTGGGTCCTTTTGCTCCCACTCCAGTATTGTGCTATGGCTGATGTCTGCCTGTGCTAATCCACCTGACGGGCTCCCAAGCCTGGACCTACAGGAGCTTTGGAATACCTGAAATTCCCAGAAATTTATAAATTCAAACATCCAACTGGACAGTTTAATCAATTAGAAAACTTGTGAGGAAGGAGATGAATAGTAGAATTCATGTTCTGGGCCAGGTGCGGTGGCTCACGTCTGTAATCCTAGCACTCTGGGAGCCAAGGCAGGTGGATCACCTGAGCTCAGGAGTTCAAGACCAGCCTGAGCTAGAGCAAGACCCTGTCTCTACTAAAAATAAAAAATAAATAAAAAATAACTAGCCAGGCTGGCTGGGCGCAGTGGCTCATGCCTGTAATACTAGCACTCTGGGAGGCTAAGGCAGGTGGATCACCTGAGCAGCTCAAGAGTTCGAGACTAGCCTGAACAAGAACAAGACCCCATCTCTACTAAAAATAGAAAAACTAGCTGGGTGTTGTGGTGGATGCCTGTAGTCCCAACTACTTGGGAGGCAGAGGCAAAGAGGATCACTTGAACCCAGGAGTCTGAGGTTGCTGTGAGCTATGATGCCATAGCACTCTACCCAGGGCAATGGAGTGAGACCCTGCCTCAAAAAAAAAAAAAAAAAAAAAAAAAAATTAAGAAGAATTTTTGTTGTGGAAGGTGTTCCTTATTTTTTTAGAAAATGTGTGTTTCAAGAATATATTATTATG
>CAUYPK010007167.1:0-13119 GCA_963574355.1 Loris lydekkerianus | reverse complement strand
TGATGAAATTCGGCCACCACCAATTAAAAATAATTCTAGAATGGATGTGCTTTGTTAAAGGACTGCAGGCTACCATTCAATCAATTTAAAGAAAATAAGAGAAAAAAATAAAAAAAAAATGGAGACTTCACCTCTTTTGTGTTTACATGGATGAAGCTGGAAAATATTCTTCTTAGTAAAGTATCTCAGGAATGGAATAAAAAGTATCCAATGTACTCAGTACTACTGTGAAACCAATTTTATAATAACTCACACTTGTATATGAAAAATGAAACACAACTTTAGCCTAAGATGAAGGAGGGAAGGGGAGGGAAGGGTTGGAGAGAGGATGAGAGGGATCGTAGGGGATAGTAGGGGGACCACAACTATGGAGCACATTGCAAGTACAAGTTGCATCTATCATGTGTAGAACACAAATGTCCTAATGCTATAATTGGGTAAATGAGGTGAAAGCTATATTGATTAGTATGATGTAAGCACTCCAATTTGTATAAACAATCAACACGCTGAAATTGGCAAACAAACAAAAAAACTTCAATCTCCACAAAAAAATAAAATAAAGTAAAATAAAATAAAGGCTGAGCAATAGTGCTTGAAAATACCTGCTAATGAGAGAGAAAGGAGAAGGGAGGGGAGGGGAAAGGAAGAGGGGAGAAAGGGAAGGAGAAAGGGGGGTGGGGTCATGGTGTGTGCTACATTTCTGGGGGACAAGACATGATTGTAAGAGGGACTTTACCTAACAAATGCAATCAGTGTAACCTGGCTTCTTGTACCTTCAATGAGGGTAAAAGATAATAATAAATAGTAATAAAAATAAGGGTAAAAGATAATAACAATAATAATAAAAAAATAAAAAAGGTAAAAACAAATACTTTAAAAACACAGTAGTTGAAACAAAACAGACTAAACAACTATAAGAATTACAGAATTTTTAACATAAATGTTGAAAATGTAAAATTACTAATACCCGCCCCCAGTGGGAAATATGGTAGAAAAGGAGGGAGGATTATAAAAATGTTAATTTTCTAATCTTTAACAGACAGGGGTCAGTCAATATGTTCAAGATTAGATCATGGTGTTAAAAACATGCTCAAACTTAAAACTTTTTTCAGAATATTTTTTAAAGGAGGTATTCTATTTTATTTACATATTTATCACTGGTTCAATTGTGGTCTCCATAAATAGACACATAGTGGTCCTAATCTCCAGTATCTTAGAATGTGAATCTGTTTGGAGATGTGGTTTTTACGGAGATAATCAAGTTAAAATGAGGTCGTTAGGGTGGATGCTAATCCAATGTGATTGGTGTCCTTCTGTAAAAGGGAAACTTGTATGTGGGAGAAGATGGCTACCTACAAGATAAGCAACACACAGCTACCAGAAACTAGGAGAGAGGCCTGCAAAAGATGATCCCCAGAGCTTTCAGCAGAGGCACAGCCAGACGGACACGTTAACTTTAGAGTTCTGACCTCTAGAATTGTGAAATAGTCATTTCTGTTGTTTTAAGACCCTTAGTTTGGAGCACTTCATTACAGCACCCCTATGAAATAAATACAATATTTTTAAAGGGGTTATTTTATAAATTAAACCTCTTGTGGAAAGGTTAATAAATTTAATAATCTCCCAGATTTTCTTCAATTTTTTTCTGTATACTAGGTAAAATAAGTGTAATTGTTTATTTTCCTAATGATTGCATTAATAATATTATTTTATGAGCTTCGTTCCATCTATGCAAACCCCAAACAATCTAGCCTACTCATTTGTATGTATACAGGTTTAGAGTCACTTTATTTTAGGTGATAAGATTTTGGTTGATTGTTTTGCTCTCTTTGTGTGTGTGTGCATGCTTGTTATTGCCTTAAAATGTTTTCCAATGAGTTTGAATACTTTTTAAAAAAATAGTAATACTGCAATGAAAAATCTTTGTGTTTTAGTCCATACATCCCATTTGTAAAAAGCTATAAATCTTAGGTAAAGTTTGAATATTTTTAGGCTCATGGTAATTGTGGTTAAATTCCTTTCTGGATTATAGCAGTTTGTAGCCATATAGGCAATATAGCATGATGCCTGCCTTACTATATTATTGCAACATGGAATGTTATTATTATTAAAATAGCAATTTGATGGACTAAAAACGGCATCTTGCTTTAATTTGCCTCTCTTTAATTACAAGAGAGAGACTGAACATTTTTTGCAAATTTAAGAGGCTCCTTGTATGTCTTGCTCTGTTCATGTTTTAATACCTCTTCTGTGGTTGTGTTTTACTTAGTTGTGAGTACATCATACGCATGTACACACACACACACACACACACACACACACACACGACCATCGGCCCTGTTGGTTGCTAATGTTCTTAGTCTATGCCTTACTTTTCAATTTTATCCCTAATGTTTGGAAAATTTCATAAATTTTTAATTTTTTAGTAAGTGAATTTATTTTCCTCTCCTTTTGATTTTGTTATCCTTTGTAATGTGCACATCCTATCTTCCCAGCTGCTCTTGCTGTTCGTTGAGGGTAGTGTCTCTCACTGTCCTTCCCAGTGCATTTTTTTGCTCGTCACTTTAGCCATTTTGAAGTGTAAGTTTCAGCAGCTACGCTTACAATGTTGTCCAACCACCATCACTGTCTAATTCCACAACCTTTGCATTGAACCAAAAATAAATCCGTATTTATTAAGCAATCATTTCCCATTTTCCCCACTCCCTCAGCCTCTGCCAACCACTGATTTGCTTTCTGTTTCTATGAATTTACCTATTCTGGATATCTCATATAAATAGAATCCCACAGTATGTTCTCTTTTATGTGTGGCTTCTTTCACTTAGCATAATGTTTACAACATCTGTCCTTGTTACAACATGTATCAGTACCTCATTCCCTTCCCCCCTTATTTTCAATGGCTAAGTACTATTCCATTTTGTGGCTATACCACATTTTGTTTATCCAGTCATCCCTTGGTGGACATTTGGATTCTTTCCATGTTTTGGCCCTTATGAATAATGCTACTATGAATATTTGCATGCATGTTTTTGCTTGAACATCTATTTTCAATTCCCTGAAGTATATACCTAGAAAGAGAATTAGTGGGTTACATAATAATAATAATTCTGTGTTAAAATTCTTGAGGAATCTCCAAACTATTTTCCACAGAAGCTGAACAATTTTACATTCCTACCAACAAGGTATGAGTTTCTAATTTCATCATATTCTTCCCGAATTATTTTTTTCAATTATAAAAAATTTAAAAAATTGTGGGTATAAAGTTGTATCACATTATGGTTTGGATTTTCATTTCTCTAATGACTGATAATGTTAAGCATCATTTTGTGATTTTGGCTATTTGTACATCTTCTTGGGAGAAATGTCTATTCAAGTCTTTTGTCCATTATATAAATTGGGTTATCTTTTGTTGTTAACTTATAAGAGTTCTTTATATATTCTGGATACTAAACACTTATCTAATATATGATTTGCAAATATTTTCTCCCCTTTGATGGATTGTCTTTTCACTTTCTTGATAATGTCTTTGATGGATAAAAGCTTTTAATTTTGCTGAAGTCAAATATACTTATTTTTTTCTGTTGCTGGTGATTTTGTTGCCATATTTAAAAATCTCATGGAACATTTGAGGTCATGAAGATTTACTGCTATTTTTTTTTTTTTAATGTGGCTATCTAGTAGCCCCAGCATCAATGTCAAAATGCTTATTCTTTATCTAATTGAGTGGTTTTGGTATGCTTGCTAAAAATCAGTTGACTATAGATTCGTGGCTTATTCTTCGACTCTCAATTATATTCCATTGAACTATATGTATATCCTTGTGTCAGTACCACACTATCTTGATTACTATTGCTTTGTAGTAAGTTTTGAAGTCAGAAATTATGAGTCTCCCTACTTTTCTTAAAAGGTTTTTAAGGCTATTTTGGATCCCTTGAAATTCAATATGAATTTTAGGATCAGTTTGTCAATTTCTACAAAGTAGTCAGCTGGTATTCTAATAGAAAATGTGTAAATCCACAAATCAATTTGGAAAGTATTGCCATCCTTAGAAAATTCTTTTGTTCCATGAACATAGGATGTTTTACTATTTAGTTATAATTTTTAAAATTTCTTTCAATAATGTTTTATACTTCTCAGAGTATGCTTCTTTTGTTGAATATATTCCTGTGTATTTTATTCTTTTTGATATAATTAAATCAGAATGACATTCTTCATTTAGTTTTCAGATAGTTCACTGTAAATTGTATGTATATACAATGGATGTTCGTATATTTATCTTGTGTCCTGCAACCTTTCTAAAGTCACTTATTAGTTATAATAGTTTTAAAAGTGAATTTCTTAGGATTTTCTATAAAGAACATCATGTTACCTGCAAATAGACATAATTTTGCTTCTTTTTTTCCAGTCTAGATGTTTTTTACTTCTTTTTCTTGTCTAATTGCTCTGAAACCTTTAATACTATATTAAATAGAAATGGTAAGACAGTATGTGATCTTAAGGGAAACTGTCTAGTCTTTCATTATTTAATATGACATTCCTAGAGATTTTTCACAGACAATCTTTATTAGAATAGGAAAGTTATTGTTAAACTTCTTGTTTTTAATCATGAAAGTTTATTGGACATTATCAAATAATTTTTCATATGTTAAACTGCCCTTGCATTACTGGGGTAAATCCCACTTAGTAATGAATTACAATCCTTTCAATGTGCTGCTGTATGCTGATGGCTAAGATTTTGCATCTATTACCATAAGAGATGTTGGCACTTTCTTATAAGGTCCTTGCCTGGTTTTGGTATTAAGATGTCTTGAGGAGACTATTACGATCCAGCAACTGTGTTAATATTCAAGGTCTCAAGGGTTCCATCACTCTCTTAATTCTATCCTAGATTTGTCTTATTTTGCAGTTCTAATTATTGGGACTCAAATGTTTTCTGTGTTTTCCTTTCTACTGTGCCTCTAGTCAAGATATTCTCTCTAACTGAAACTGCAGATATATTTGTCAAAATTCAATTAAGACTCAAAATTCAATCAATAATTGGCCACCAGTTTGGAGAAGCTAGCACCTAGCCTTTCAACTGGAAGTAATCACACCAGCCTCTGCATTTCCACAGAACTGTACTCAGAGATTTATGCTTTCTTATACTTTCTTACTAACTTGCATCTATAGCTTTCCTTGAGCAATGAACAGCTGGTGAGCCAGCAATTGAACATACCTTAGCTATACCCTAGCCTACAGAGTATTACCGACATTCTGTTAACAATCATACATTCTTTTAGCATTTGTGAGGCATAATTTTTGTAGTTAATTTTTTCAGAAGAATTTTCTTTGTTACTATGCTTGGTGGTTTTATAAAAAATTATTTACTTCAGAGGTGACTGGAGATTTATCCACTTAAACAGAAGACGAATGAGAAACCCTGCATGGGATTTAGATCTCATTATAATCTTGACTATGTTTTTAGTCCTTTGACTTCCTAGGCATAGAGTAGATCCTCTGGGAATGTTGGGGAGTTGAATGCATCATATTTTCACAAATACATCTTTTCTGTTTGACAGTTGTCTTTGACTTCTACCATTTCTTCTTTTTCTTCTTCTTCTTCTAGAACTGGATCTTTATCTCTATCTCTCTCTCTCTTTTTTCTTTTTTGCAGTTTTTGGCTGGGGCTGGGTTTGAACCCACTACCCTCAGTATATGGGGCTGGTGCCCTACTCCTTGAGCCATAGGTGTCTCCCCTTTATCTCTCAATGTATTTGAAAATGTCTTTCCTATTCCTCCTCTCTTTCTTTGCCCTTCCTTCTTCTATTGATATTGAAATATCATGTTCCTATAATAAGCATTGAGACAGAAATATTAATTTGAGGGGTTTTCATGTTAGGTAAAAAAAAAAGTTACTTATATTTCAGATCTTAACCATTCCCCACAAACTTCTACCCAGCCTAGTCCCCAAGGCTAAATTCTTTTGAAGGAAGCTTGGAGGAGTCAAGTAGAACTTGTTCACCAAGAGACAGGGATTGCCCTCTAGGAAAGGCTGGGGAGTATCTATCATCAACTTGTGTCAGACTGCGGCTAAGGCAGAAAAACCGCCCAAAGGATCTTGAAGTTAAAACAGCCTTATATTCAAATTCTGATATTTTTTTTAAAACTTGGATATCTTAGGGCAAGCTTCTCTGAGCTTAAGGATTATCATTGTAAAATAGTAATCATAATAGTTATCTCATAGGATAATAATAAGGATTAAGTGGGATGCATAAATATTTGCTAAACATTTATTTTCTAATTGATGAGTGGATAAATAAGTGGATGGGGTCCATACACAAATGCTGGAGACCTGTTCTTTGCCTGAGAATCCATTGACTTAGGCAATGGGTTTCCAAGGAAGAAATACGGTGGGAACAGAGGGTTCCCAAGAGGAATATTTTGTCATTGACATTGTTTAGACATTTTCAGTCCCAGAACACAGGAATAAAAAAAGCAGTCTGACTTTTGGTTTTATCACTGCTTTTAAATTCACTACAGACAGCGGGCCTCCTTATTGCTTATGCCCCAATTGGACCGTTCCCCTGCTCTGCCTCCCGCTACCACCCTGAATGCTTCTTCACTGGATATGGGGCTTAAGGTTGTGAAAGTAGAAGAAGACTTGGCCCTGGCTTTTCTTCTGGGCTCTTGTTTGTAGACTCTGAGTTATTTCTGAAACTCCTTGCTTGTTCAATCTGAAAAGCAGTTTGCAATGGAAATTTCTCCCCCTTGAAATCCTTGTTAATCTAATTGCAATTGAAATGCATAAATGAAATGACAAAAGCTGCATTTTATTAGCAATTATAGTAATTTTCTTTTATTTACTGGAGTCTGACCTCTGCTGTATTGATGAATTGCACTTTTTCAAGGTCTATTTTCCCATCAGCAAAGTCAGGTTGTTTATAAAATGATTGGCATAAAATGTCATTTTCTCCTCACCTGTTTTTATTTTTTTCTCATACTTAAAAAATGTGCCCCAAATCTGAAGAAATTGACTAGAAATTTATAAAGCCTGTACATCTCCATTTAAGCATATATTTTTTACACGGAGCTTTGAAGCATCCAACAATAGTCTTTTCAATGCGGAAATCTGAAAAATTAATAGCATCTAGCATCTCACATCTTCATCTTCTCCTGAGTCCTTAGAGATTTGGTTTATGAAATCTTTACCAATTATATTTTCAATCTTCCATTTAATTGCTCTTTTTTGAGGTGATATTGTCAGAAGTCATCATGGGAAGCCTGACATGAACGAGGGGACTTGTCTCTCTCCTCATGTCCAGGTACTTACCAAGCCCTGCTGATGCCACTTCTGTGGTCCTCCCTTTTTCTCCATCTCCAGTGCCACTCCCTTGGAGAGATGCTTTCCATCCCCTCTACCCTGGACTACTGCATCACTCTCCATATTGGTTTTTCTGCCTTAATCCTTTTCCTTTCTTCTTTTCTTTTCTCCAAACAGTTGTTAGGATGACCTAACTCCTGCAGGAAAACATCTCACCACCTTAGGATGTCCTGTAGGGCCATAAGATAGAGGAGACTGAATCCTTCCATCTGTCCATGTCACAGTCCAGGTCTCCTGTCTCTGTCTTGCCTCTCTCCCTGCACTCCAGGGACTTGGAGCTGGTTCTAATCTACATACTACATGGTGACTGTGGATTATGCTCTCTCCCAAGCCTGGAGAGCCTCTCCTCTCTTCTTCTTTGGTCACCTGGATAATACCTTACTCAAGCTTTACAGCAATGGGTCAGCCACCTCCCCCCTGGGAAGCCTTCTTAACCACTCTGATTTGTGTTATGCATCTCTTTATCAAAGTTCTCACTACCTTGTATTGAGACAATTGTTCTGTCTATGCTTTCCCTTAAGACTGAGGACAGCTTCCCTGAGTATAGGAAATGTAGTTAGCTCTAGTACCTAGCTCAGGTAGCCACTTACTTATGACCCGTTAAATATTAATAAATTACACTAATCAGAGTTGTTTAATAATTGCCAATTTCCTTCTCTCTCCCTCTCTCTTTTTTTTATTTGGGATGAACATTAAGGTACATACAATTAGGCTACATCGTCTGTGTTTGTAAGACAAAGTCCCAATTGTAATTGAGTCCTTCACCCAGGAGATGTGCCCTGTACTCCTTCATTGTACCTGGTAGATGGGAGGGAGCTTACTGTATCCCTTTGCCCCCATTCTTTTCTTTTTTATTCCTATCTATAAGCTGTATTTGAAATTACATGTCTTGTCTAGCTGCATGCATTTCTTTAAGGTTCATATGAGATATTGGCTATAAATATAAGATATAAACTTGAAAGCATTTTCTAATGTTAATTTTTTTTATTATTGCTCCTCTCTGGCATCTCCATCTAACTCCCCAATCATACCCAGCTACTCCCATTAACAACTCTGATTGAGTGAAATATTTGAGACAGAGAACAGAACTCTTTGACAAACCAAATGCCCTACATCAACCAAAGTAAAATATCAAATGAGGTGGAGGCTAAGGTATTTGATTAAGTCATTTTGGGAGTTTATTCAATCATTGCCCCTTTCCTTGTCAAATCATATAGACATCCAGACTTGAGATACCTGCCCCTTCCTTTGTCTCTTCCTCTGTGGGTCTCAACCTTTTTTCATGTACTGCCTTATATTCCAAACAAATGATATGTAGTGCTTGACATTATTAGTGATAGTTGAGAGCAGCATTCACCATGTGCCATATGCCAATCTCAATGGATGGACTCATTTAATTCTCACCAAAATCCTTGGAAGTGGATACACTTATTTCTTCATGTATAGGTATGGAGACTGTAGACTGGATAAATCACTTTTCAGAATCATCCCAGCTGGTAAGAGGTAGATGTGAAGTCAGAGGTTGAGTCCTAGGCCTTCATGTTCAGGGCAGTGATTTTTCAACTGGTGTGCCGTGGCACACTGTTGTACCATGAAAGGATCTGAGATATGTCACAAAAATTTGTTAAAGATCATTAATTAAATTATTTTCAAAAGACATTCAAAGCACAGTAAGCATATTCTGATTTGTACTCTTTTTTTGATCAACATAATTTAAATGTACTGTGGAAGTTTAACTATAGGTTTAAGTATGCCATAAGACAAAAAAAGGTTGAAAAACACTGCTCGAGGGCCCCTGAAGCCTATGTGTCTAGTTTACCTCTGGACTATGGTCCCTTAACTGTGATATTTTACATGGCAGGAGCTTGGTCAGACATACCCTGGCTCCTCTAGGCTTCCAGGGAACATTCTGAAATTGAAATATTCCCACTGGAAGTACCTGAAGCAGGGTCAAGGAAAAAGTTCTATGGCAATAGAAGAGCTAGATTAAAAATTGTGGATTCACAGCTTTAAAAGAAAGTCTCTTTTCCACTTCTGGAAGATGGGAATAAAGTCAACCTCATAGAACTGTTGGGGACTGAATGAGAGATCATAGATGGAAATACCAGACAAACAGTGAGAGGATGCTTGGCAAGTACTAGTCTGTACCTTCAGGAGCCTCAGTTTTGCATTGATGAGAATGTTTTTTCCATATGCTATCATATTAAAGGTTGGCATAAACTCTGGCAGGTGTGTGTATGTGAGTGTGTGAATGTTGAGTATGTGTAGAAGTGTGCATATGAATGTATGTGAGGGGGGGTGAGTGTGTGGGTGTGCACATGACCGCCCTTCCCACTTTGTGAACGGGGAAGCAGGCACAGAGAAAGGTTGGGAGTTTGTGATCTTCGAGAAAAGTGCCCCCATCCTCCATGAGAAGTACAGTTACCCTGGCTCTTCTGGAATGTCTTAGATCACACAGGGAATTTCTGCCATTGCCAATCCTGCTCCAAGTCCTGTTGTATCACGTTTCTTAAAAGACCCTCAGCTAAACACGTATGACCTCTTGCTACCCAGGAAAAGTTAGGTCTTCCACTAAAAATCAACCTAAAAGGAAGGTCTTTGATCAGATTTTGTTGTTCTTTGGTTTTTGTCCATCCTGAGAGCTGTACCTTTAATGTCTTTGGCTGAGAGTATGCTGAATGTGCATTCCTGGACTGAACCCCTCCAGCACAGAGAGGAAGAGCTGGTTCTTCCACTTGGGGAGGTCCCAGAACTGCTATGGACACCAAAGCATTAACCAAGATTTCAAAGGAGTTCTATAGAATTCTTCAGGATGTCTATCTGGGGAGCTCCTCTGGCTGGAGGTATCGGGAAGTGGATTTGGAATTTAATCTTGAAGGACCTGGAGTAGCTCACCAGGAGGAGAAAGAGGGAAAATGTCGTTTTGGTGGCAGGACATGTGGGCAAAGCACACCACCACAAAGGTCCATGGTGAAGGATCTACTCTCCTTTTGGAAAGTGGCAGAATCAAACCAACAATATATATCGTGTATCTGCAAAACAACAGGTGGGTAAATATTTCAAGTGCCGTCTGAGGCTGAGAGTGACTATCATTCCTGGCCTTACTCTCTCGGCAACTTATTTCGACACTTGTCATCTTAGCTCTACCAAATATCTAAAGTGAAAATGATGAGGACCCATGGAAAGGGAATCAAAGTCTGATATTTCTCTTCATGGAGATTAGTGATTGTAATTTTCCCTGTGGTGGGGGGAGAAGTGGGGAGAGCTGTGTAAGAAGAATGGAGGGCTGCCACCCTCAAATAAGGCTTAACTTGACAATTGCGGTTTTGCATGCCATTGCACAGAGGAATCTGATGCAGCAGAAATTACCTAGACGATGGTTGGCCTCACTGGGAGCCTAAGATGGCCAGTTACTTTCTGGGGCCCCAGCTGACCCGTGCCAAGCCCAGTTCTGCAGCTGTTCTTCTACTTTGCAGTGCCCTGTGCACTCAACACACAAATGCCAAAAAAACTTGGCATGAAATACAGACAGAGAGGCAGCAGAGCAACAAAGAGGTGGAAGACATGGCGGCTGGCTGCTGCCTGGCTGCGCGACCTTGGTGAATGGGGAAGGTCATTCACTTCCCTGGGCCCCAGTGTTCCTCAGCTATTGGAGGAAGGTACTGTGAGGCTATGTAAGGCACCCGGAGCAGACTAGAAGCTCAGCAAATGTAGGGCCATTTTCTCCTTCTCTTTAGACATCTTTACCCTGCTATTGCAAATGTCCTATTTAGAAAAAGCACTGGGTAAACGGGGACCAAGTGTTAGGAAATCTGATGTTCATGAGATTTAGCAATTCTCTGAGTACGCTCCTTCCCCGGGGATGGGGGCTATTCCCAAGGAATGGAATGAACTAAGCTCTGACTGAGCAACAAAAGGGGGTGACAGCAAGGTTAACAATATCACTGCCAATGCCGTGTATGTGTTCAGATCTTATCCTTGTGACTTCCCAGCTTAGCCCTCCTGTCCTCTGGGGCAAGGGATTTTCATGGCTTTGAGCCTCACTTTTCTTATCTGTAAAATGGAGATAATAACCATCCCTGCCTTAGTGGGCTGTTAGCTCATTAACATAAGCAAAGTTCTTAGGTTCTTGGAACAGTGCCTAGTGTGTAGTAAACACCACATAATCATTTTCTGTCAGCTTTTCCTTTCATTGATTCTTGTCCTGAGAGTTTCTTAAAAAATGGATTGTATCAATTTTTCATCATTTTCCCTTCATGAGAGAATCGTGCCTCTCTGTCTTTCTGTCCTTTTTGCTCTCGTCTTGGACTACATGCCTTGAAAGGCCAGTGTGATGGAGAGAAGGTAATTCTGTATGTGTGGAGATCGATCCTTTGGGGTTATAACTGTTGCTTTAAGTGTGTCTGAAGGCTTCCTTCTCATCCATGCTTTCCTTAGTACTGTGGGAGCCATCCTACATCGCTGAGCAGTTACAAAGGTAGGAGAGAGAGGAACCAGCTCTGACAAAAGAGGAATCCAAGGCAACCCTTAAGCCCTCTGAATCTCTGTTTCACATCTGGAAACTAAGAGGTTTCAAACAGATAGTCTTCCAGGGCTCTCCCAGCTCAAAATTTCTGACACTAAGACAGCATGAATTTAATTCATCTGAGAGCAGAAAAGAGATTGAGGGCATGGGGCAAGATCTATTTCGCATGAGAATAATGCATTTCCATGCATGTGGTTATTAAAAAAAATGAGACAATTCTGTATTATCCTATCATAGCAAAAAAAAAAAAATTCTAATGTAAGTCTGAGTATAATAATCTTTCTGACAATTAAAGTGCTAAAATGCATCATTCAAAATTCTAGCCTGAATGCTATTGCTAAATAATCTGTGAAAGTTGGGGTGGTGGTGGTGGTTTCTCCTATAGAAATAACAGTTCTGTTAATTACAGGGCATTTGCTTATTTGAACTAATTTCTTGTTACTATCTTTTTGCCCAGGGTGCAGCTGGAAGTGCACATCACTAATTCAGAGGAGCAGTCCCCTTTTACTTCTAGTAGGGGGAAGAAGGGGAACCTCTTTATCCCATGATTAATAGCAGTTTTGAATAATTTCAGGTTCCCTTTTACTAATAGAAAGTAAATTGTCCTTGGCAATGACTCCAGTAATGGTTCAAAAAAAAAAAAAAGCAGTCCTTGTAAAGTGACACATGGTCATTTTCTTTCTGATCACATCATTGTGGGAGTTACCTATTTCCTACCCCAGAAATAGCAGGTCAAATCTGGTTTAAAGTCTTCTTCTTCAATAAACAATACCTCCAAGGCATTTGGAAGCAGTAGATAAAACATCATGAAGGACCCCCTTTGCTCTCTGATGTGGCAACACAGTTCTGGCATATGGTGAGGCCGGGGAACAGACACCTGGACTATGATTCAGGTTTTGCTAACAACTTGCTGTGAGACTTTTCACCAAATGCTTAAGCTCTCTGAACTTCGGTGACCTTAACTCCTTAACTGAAAATAATGGGAAGAACCAAGGCTTCCCTGCTCTCCCCTCCCACAATTATTTTGAATATCATATAATAAGGATGTGAAAGTACTTTTTAAATTTCTAAATTTTTATAGACAAATAATTAGCAGGGGTGGCGAACACGCGGCTAGAGTCGCATGCGGCTCCCGGCCAAAATGAATTTCGGCTCTTTGCCTCTTATCATTATTTTGTATACTGTGGCTCTTTGCCAAGTTTGGATTTTGTTATGCTGCTTCTGAGGAGGGACC
>CAUYPK010007166.1:0-94025 GCA_963574355.1 Loris lydekkerianus | reverse complement strand
CCCTGCTGGAATGTACATTTCAACATATAATCCCAGGGGAGGGGCGGTTTCCCCGGTACACATAGTCATGAGCATACTTGTTTTGCAACTATTGCTTATCATCTGCTTCAGGGTTCAGTTGAATCTGTAACTAAAATCTTTATAACCTTTTTTAGAGTCAGCTTAAAAAATTTTATTCTTACACTCTGTGCTGCCCTCAAGGAGCACCCAGATGTGTCACGTGGCCAAGGAGAAGGCGGTGCTAATCCCCAGCAGCTTTGACCTGGCAGGGTGCTAGGGCTTCTCATAGCATTTGCTCACCTTTGTTTTCTGAAACAGAGTCTTCCTATGTCACCTTCAGTAGAGTGCTGTGGTATCACAGCTCACAGCAACTTCAAACTTTAGGGCTTAAGCAATTCTCTTGCTTCAGCCTCGCAAGTAGCTGGGACTACAGGCACCTGCCACAATGCCTGGCTATTTTTTTGTCACAGTTGTCATTGCTGTTGTTTAGCAGGCCTGGGCCAGGTTCAATCCCACCTGCCTCAATGTGTGTGGCTGGCACCCTGACCACTGAGCTATGGGCGCCAAGTCTGCTCACTTTTTTCTCATGGCATCTCCTCTAACCCTGCCAGAAGGCAAACGGAATTATGACACCCATTTTACAGAAGAGGAAGCTGAGGCTCAAAAAAGTGAGGGGACTGTCTTTGGCCTTCAAAGACCAAGTTCCCATCCACCATGCCAACAGATATTCTGTTGTATGTGTACATATGTGCACATCTGTAGGGCACTGGCTGTCCAGTAACCTGCGAGAAGCATTCCTGGAAGGCTTCCTGGAGGTAGTGATACCTAGTAGAATAATAAAGGAATGGCCTTGAAGGCCAGGCCAAGGAATTTGAATTTTATCAAATTTTCTTTTTTCTTTTTTGGGCAGAGATGAGACATAATCATATCCTCAACAGACGAATACAAAATAAGCAGTGACTAAGTGCCAGATAATCTTCTAGGCTCAGAGAAAGTTGAAGAGATTTAATATAAGATGCAGTCACTGCCTTCTAATGGCTTCAGTCTAGTAACAGAGATGAAACGTATTTATTTATTCATTTTTACTTATTTATTTTTTTGAGACAGAGTCTCACTCTGTTGCCCTAGATAGAATACTGTGGCATCATTGTAGCTCACAGCAACCTCAAACTCTTAGGCTCAAGAGATCCTCTTGCCTCAACCTCCCAAGTAGCTGGGACTATAGGCGCCTACCACCCCTGGCTAGTTTTTCTATTTTCAGTAGAGATGGGGGCAGAGTCTCACTTTGGCTCAGGCTGGGTTTGAACTCCTGAGCTCAAGCAATCTTAGCCTCCCAGAGTGCTAGGAATACAGGCATCAGCCACTCTGCCCTGCTAAATTTATTAAAAAATACTGTGTTAATAAATGAATGAATGCCAAGTTCCAAACACAGGCAGAAACTACATGCTGTGGAGGTGGCCGGAGGGAGCTGAAAGGGCTCTGGGGTGGTCAGGGAAGGGAGTCTTACAGGGGAAATTGGACAGATTCAGAGGGAGAAACAGGGAAAGCTCCAGAAAGAGTTCATCTTGAGGGTTGGAGCCCAGTCTTTGGGGTTGTGGGGTCCCCAGTGTTGAGGCAAAGCCTGGCACAGCAGGTAATGGTGCACACTTGCTGAATGAATGAATAAGATGGTGGAGGCAGCAACTGCGGGTTACAGGGACCACTGGCTACAGAGCCTCCGACCACACCACCAAGTGCAGCCCGATTGTATTGTGGCCCCACCACCAAATTAACTGTCGGTGTCGCTACGCCACTGACCAGCAGGAACGAGGACACCGGGTGAGCGCTGGGGAGATGCTTTATTTGTGTACAGCTCAGGGTTCCAGTCATCAGCGTTTTTTTTTGTTTTTTTTTTTTTTCATTTTCTACCACCACCTTATATGGCTTAGCTGAGCCAATCACTAAACAGTATGGCCTCGCTGAGCCAATCACTAAACAGTACACGTGCACAAGGCATGTCCAGTGCCCTTACAATGCAGGGGAGCATGATCTGGTCACGGGCATAGCATGCGTTTGTAGGACCAATCAGCAGTACTTCCTTAAAGTTGTTTACCACACCACTGAGAAGGAAGCACTTCCTCTCAGTGCTATGTTGGCTGGGCGCAGCCCCTGACAGGTATAGACAATTGCACTAATGTACACAGCTATGATTTAAAAATAAAAAAATAAAAAGCTTTCCAATTAACCGATTCTGTCAAAAAAATAAAGAAAAAAAGAATCAGGAAGAATTAACAGTCTCTCTGAAATATATAGGATAATGTAAAGATAACACATGAGAATCTTAGCTAACCTGGAGGAAGAAGGAAAAGCTAAAAGCATGGGGGTTCTATTTGAGAGGATAATGGAGGTAATTTCTAGAGATTTAGACTTCTCTATACAAGAAGGTCATCAAACTCTTGGAAAATTTATGGAAAATAGGACATTACCAAGGCACATAGTCATCAGTTTGGGAAAAGCCAAAGTGAAAGAGAAAATCTTACAAGCTGGGAGACAAAGTAGCAGACTAACATCAGTCTTCTCAGCAGAAACCTTATAAGCCACAAGGGAATGAGAGATTCTCATTTCTAGTTTTCATAAATAGAATAACTTCAAGGAAGGAATTTTCTATACTGCAAAAGTGTTTCATAAAAGAAAGAAAAAAAATAAAAACACACTTTAAGCAAGGAAAAGACTATTGAAATTGTAGTACTCAGGTCACATTTGACTTCTACAATTATAAGAGATACAAGATAACAAACGCTATTAGTATATAATGAGTATTATAATTTTAATATAAATTTTTTCTTTGTTAAAAAATATGTTCACTTTTTTTTTGGCACTATCCATACTGGCACTCAAGTCCCAGGTAGAGGAGCTCACCACCAGCCTAAGAAGGAAAATGAAACTGCACAGATCCAAACCTGCCCTCTGGATGTTGGGAATTATATCCAATGACTGATTAGATCTGACAGGAGCTGGAAACCTGGGAGCTGACATATGTTCCTCCTCCTAGATGGCAGTTCAGTCTACTGATTCTCCCCTCGAATGCCTCTTGACTCCCCCAACCTCTCCACACCCTCTTACACTTAAGTGTTCCCTGCAGCATCTCCTCCCCATCTCATTACCCACTCAACCCTCACTCATTCTGCAGAATTAATTTCTAAATAAAAATCTGGTATCTCAAAAAAATAAAACAGAAAGAAAGAAAAAGTCTTTCCCAGACTAGTAAACATAGGAGAATTTGTCACCACTAGCCCTGTATTATAAGAAATGCCTAAAAGTGCTTTATACATAGAACAGAACAATTGATATTCCCCACTGCAAAAACATCTGAAATTTAAAACTCATGAGTCTTATCAAATTGTAACACAAGGTAGAAAATAATGTGAAATCAATCAATGTGAAAACTAGATTATCTTACATGTCAAGACTAATATTAAATGTAAATAGTCTAAATTCCCCACTTAAAAAGTAAAGACTTAGCAGAATGGATAAAATCATAATCCAAATGTATGCTGATTTTAAGAAGCCTGTTATTCAACAAAGATTCTCATAGACTCATGGTAAAGAGGTAGAAAAAATATTCAATGTAGATGGAAACCACAAGGGAGAAGAAGTAGCTATTTTTATATCAGATAAAATACATTTTAAATAAATAATTATTAAAAAAAGAAAAATAATGATATTATACATTGATAAAGGGAATAATTCAAGAAGAAGATATAATAATCTAACATTCACTCCCCATAGGAGCTCCCAGAGTCATAAAAACATTTCTATTTAACAAAATGATAATAGTCAATGGCTCCAACACTTCACTGACAGAACTAGACAGATCATTAAGACAGAAAATCAACAAAGAATCTGGACTTACTTGGGATTCTAATACAAGTGGACATAACATGTATCTAAGGAACATTTTTCCCCTAAACTGAGGAATTTTCATTCTTCACATTGGCACATGGAACACTTTCCAAAATAGCTCATATGTTATACCACAAATAATTCTCAGCAAATTTAGAAAAATTGAAATTGTACCATGTATTTTCTCAGACAACAGTGAAATAAAGGTACAAATCAATTCTAAGAGAAACTCTCAAAACTACAAAAGCACATGGAAATCAAACAACCAAATGCTGAACAATCTTTGGGTCAATGATGAAATTCAGATAGTGTTAAAAAGATTTTTCACACCAAATGACAAAGATGACACAGCTTCCAAAATCTGTGGGATACAACAAAAGCTGTTCTAAGGGGAAAGAGATATATTCAAATAGTAGGGTATTATACAACCATGAAATTGAATTAACATGAACTATACAGAGTAACAGAATTATATTTTAATGATATTTAGTAAAAAAGCAATTGTATAAATATTGTAAGCAATTGAAGGAAAAAGAAGAAAGTTATCCCAGTCGTCCAAAGTCAGGCTGTGTATACTTGCTTGTCATCAGTAAAGTGTAACAATTCAAATAATTTACTCCTGTAAAATATGGTTGCACAACTTGCAGCAAATCCTCCTCATATGTCTAGAGAAATCCCTGAGGCAGAAAGTTACAGGCTGTGCAGTGAAAAGCCATCAACTTCCCAGAAGCAGTGAGCAGTGAACGTGGGGAGTATATAAGTCAGATACTAGTAACATCTGATGTAGTTCACTACCTGCACCTCTCCAAAACACATATATCTTACATTAAACTACTTCTTTTCTTACACTGATGTTTTACAATTGTGGTCAGTCAAAATTTTTTAAATCAAAAGATTTATAATACTATAGGGAGTGGGGCAAGCTGCATTCCTCATTATTGCACTGGACTCTGAGGCTGTAAGTGTTAAGTGTACTCTCTGTCTTCCACCATCCATCCTGGACTCCACTCATCTTTGGTGAGCACTTGTGACCAATTAGGTTGATTTCCCAATGAACTATTCCATATTTGAGGGGTCTGAACCCTCCTGATACTGTGATCAACTCTGCCTGTGATTGCTGCAATTACTCATTTGTGTTCCCATCACTCAAGCATGAAAGTATAAAATGGACCCCAAGTGACTTTCCTGAGGTTATATCAGATTCCTTCCTATTTATGTATGTAGCAGCCCCTCTGTCTTCTCATAACAGTCAGGGTAAATTAATCATGCCAGCACAGCAAACCCTCTTGTGCTTGCCAATCTACCATCATGAAGACATAAGATTCATCAGGCATGTATCATAGGTATAGGTTTATTACAGCCCTTATTATGTCCTCTGTTGGAAATAGTGGACCCATCAATGCAAACCAGTAACTCTAATCATTAAAAACCTAATGTTGTAGAGATTAAAAACATATATTTATAAATTGCTGCACCAGTGATGAAGGTAAAAGATACTACGTCTATTTTACAGACCCCTGTATTTATTAACACAATCATTGCATACTGCTGTTCTTCTTAGAAAGTTTCAAATAGTATTTAATGCTTTTTCTGATGTGTATTAAAAAATAAGAAGGCATTTTTAAAGTAGATTCATATTAATAACTAGAACCTGCAATCATTATTCTAAATAAAGAATCCAGTGCAGCAGCTGTAATTCAGAGTACCACTTGATTCATTTACAGAATGCCACCCTATGTTTAAATGGTGCATCTGACTTTTACTTAGACTAGTTAATTAAACGGAAATATAAAGAAGACAAGTAACTTTGCATTATTTTCATTTTTGAGAGTGGTACCCATGATGCTATATTGCTTGTTATTTATAATCTTGGCTGGGCTTGCATAGGTAGGCAGCTTCATGTGCCTCTGCTTGGTCTTTCTGGTTACAGTGCTTATTAATGTATAGGTCAGGGAATTGATGTGATAATGACAGCTATTAAGTATGCATATCATGATTATGTACTCCAGTAACTGGAAAGTGGCTGCAGATTTGTTCCATGGAAAAATTGGACCCATGGTAAAATGGATTTTTGCCAGAACTTCTTTTATTGCCTTACCTCTTATCTGAGCTCTTTTTCAGACCTTGTGATTTCTGGGTTCAACCAGTATCATATGGATTTTGACTGATCTGAGAATTCTTCTTTTCCTAATTGAAGAACTGTTAGTACCACACATACATAGCACTCTTACCTCATCTTTTATTGTGGGCTCTAGGTCTGGAACCATGGGTCTAAAAACACTCTTAGGAACAGTGAATTTTCTGTTCACCATTAGCCTTGTGCTCACCAGTTTTGATTATTTTAAATTATGTAAGTCAAACAATACCCTCATTGACTATTCATATATAACTTATCCCTAGGAATACCAGAGTGGATTAACCATTACCTAAAATCCTTAAGGATCAAGGCCACCTGCTTGACATTCCATCATTGCTTCCCATGGAGCAATTGCATAGACCTTGCTTGTGATGGTTAAATGCCCCTTGGCCTCTTGTTATTCCTGAATGTGTCATCCACAATAGAAACCACAGAACCCCTTATGATAGCAGCACCTTTTAACATCAACCTTGCTCTCACACAGACATTCACTTCAGAATGTCTCAATGATGCTAAAACCTCACATTACAACATTCCTTATCACTTCAATGAAAGGAGTTTCTCTTAGATCTTCCAAGAGATCATAGCTAGCTAGAGCCTTCTTTGGTCTTGCTTAACAGATCCATTTGAGCATGCCCTACCCTGGGAACTATTCGACCTTTTCCTCAGTATGTTACCAAGACACACTGTCTTGCTTAATTTACTACTGTACATCAATGTTTCCAGTTTTAGTGGACAATTCTTCTAGTGTATTAAGGCAGCTCCAGAAATCCCTGTCATAAATATTGTACTTTGAGTCACAAAACAGTATGTTGATGCTATTAAAATTTTCCCAATGCAGAAAGATATTCTGCCCTCTGCTCCTGCCTCCTCAATATTCACTGCCCTGTGCACTCTCTTGTATATTAATGAGGTTCTAGCTCTCTTTTGTAATCTATTTCTTCTCCTAGAAGGACCATGTTGATAACTGATCTTAGCTATTGATCTAAGAGCACGGAGTGGCGAGGCTGGCACATCTTGAAGACCGCAAGCATCACCACGAGAGAAAATCACCTCCCATCATCACATTTCACAGTTTTCAGTAAATGAAAGTGAACTACTCTCTTGTAAGAGCAAGGGAATCATTTTTTATGGATAAGATACTTTACAGAGGGCCCTGGATGTTCAAGACTACTAACGATTTGTACTCTAATGTCCATTCTTTTCTCAGAATGCTATTCCTTCCCTACAGGTTTTGGGCTTTGGCATGGTGGACTTGCTGGAGTTATGAATATAGTTTCTTTTAAAATTATACCACTATTACAAAGAGATTTTAGGTATGCTTTTCAATACCATCTGCCATCTCATTGAAGATTTATTTCAATTACTGTCATGAAGGCCTTCTGGATTTCCTACTATACCCAGACTTGATATTTGCCTCATCTGAGCCTATATTTTTCTTTTACTATAGAAGGTAAGAGTATTCATCTCATACTTGATAGGCCTCCATACTATGGCCTCCATATTTTTTCAAAAACTTGAGCTACTTGAATGCATCCACTTCACAAGTCTTCCAGCTCAATCTGATACAGATGGAAATCCTTGCAAGTCTCAGTAATTGGGAAGCTGCAGCTCCCAGGGGTTATGACCATGCCAATATTCCTTACTACAGATGACGCTGTTGAATATGGCTGATGCTTGACACAAGTGAATAGTCACTCTGAATTTTCCATTTTTCTGAAGTTTTATGGGATCCATTTAGGCTTTTTTTTTTTTCAAAACTTTAATAGCAACATTAAATATTCTTATGATCTATCTATTCCTTTTGCAGTCTATTAAGCCAGATTAACCTGATTTAAGGTTACACTTTTAAAAATATCTACAATCCACGGAAATTGTGTTTTTCTAAACTCTTACATGATTGATGCTTCAATCTTTCAGCTTTAAGGATTCTTGTACTTCCAAGATTTCTGCAATGATTCCTTCAGTAAAAAACCTATTTCATGGCACAGAAAAGGAGGGGAAAAAATCTGTCTTCTCTAGAAACTCACAATAGCATTTCAGCAAAGCTAATATTCTCTACTATAATTTTACATTGTAATCAAAGAAGCATACTTCCTGACTATAATAAAAGTTAGGTGGAAACTCAAACTAATATGCTTCAAGTGCTTTTAGAAGGAGAAAGAAGGGACTAAAGTTAAAGCCAGTCAGTAGATACCGAATCAAAATTTTTTTGTCACCAATTCTGTAGTTTAGTCCTTTGCCTCTGATCTCATTTTTAATGTGTGCCTTAAACTTCTTCAGTGATCTCAATTACCGTATATACTCGAGTATAAGCCAAGTTTTTTTGGCACAAAATTTGTGCCAAGTTCGGGTTTTTCGGCACAAATTTTGTGCCGAAAAAACTCGGCTTATACTCGAGTATATATGGTATAGCCATGGGATTACATTGTGATTTATTTTTTCTCATAAAACTGATTTTCTTATTATCTTTGTGACTTCACTATTTTAATGGCTGCAAGTATTTTTCTTAACCAAACCAATAATTAAGAAATTTTGAACCACCTGACCAGATGGTTCACACCTGTAATCTTCACACTGTGGGAGGCTAGGGCAGGAGGCACCATGAACTCAGGAATTTGAGACCAGCCTGAGAAAGAGTGAGATCTCATCTCTACTAAAAATAGAAAATTAGTCAGAGGTTGTGGTGAGTGCCTATAGTCTTAGCTACTCAGGGTTGGAGGCAAAAATCACTTGAGCCCAGGAGTTTCAGGTTGCAGTGAACTAGACTGACACCATGGCACTCTAGCCCATAGTGAGACTCTGTCTCAAAAAAAAAAAAAAAAAAAAAAAAAAAGGCTGGACAGCATGGCCTGTAATCCTAGAAATCTGAGAAGCTGAGGCAGGTGGGATTGCTTGAGCTCAGGAGTTTGAGACCAGCCTGAGCAAAAGTGAGACCCCCATCTCTAAAGATAGCCAGGTGTTGTGATGGGTGACTGTAGTCTCAGCTACTCAGGAAGCTGAAGCAGGAGGATCCTTTGAGCCCAAGAGTTTGAGGTTGCTGTAAGCTATGACACTGCAACACTCTATCAGGGCTAGAAAGTGAGAATCCATCTCAAAATACAAAAATCACAAAACAACAATAAAAAAGTTCAGTTAACATACATAGCTCATTTTCAAAAGCATGTATTGAGTCTTACCACCATTTTATTGAAACCTAGATGAATTGCAATTTATCAATTTAGCTGCAATTTTTTCTAGACATGAAAGTTTTAGGTTAATTTTTTCTTTCATTTAGATTGCAGTTTCCTATCTGGTAAATTTTACTTACTTGTTTTCTTCATTAGAAATAGGAAATTTGATATCTTTATATTGTTACTTTGCGTAATAGTAAAACATTTTGACCTTGTTTTCAAAAAACACTTTACTGTCCTCTATAACTGTATCAACAAGGAATTTTGAGGCACCTTCACTGATAAACAAATATATAAAGCTTAAAATGTTGCCGATGTATTATTTTACCAAAAATAATATATTCCTTTGTTTTCTATTAGACAAAAATGCTGGAAAATATTTTGATGAAGTGGATTAAATAAAGAGCTTGCTTATGACATGTTTAATGAATAAAACTCTAATGTTAAACTTCACAGTGGGGGATTGGAGTCTTAATTTTAATGAGTTTAGCTAACAAAACTATACACAAGGCAGCATCTCTCATCGTTAAAATAATTGTTTTTAGACAGCTAAATTGATTGCTGATCATGTAGTATGAAATTAGCTGTGATCTATTACCTTAGGTGATTTTTTTTCTTATAACATGTTAAATGTCAGTTATAGTTCTGTGTGGCAACTAGACAACAGGTAAAGATATCACTAGGTTTTTATTTCCTTTTTTTTTTTTCTATATGAAAGAGAAAATTCAGCAAACTCAAGTTATCTGTGTGTTATAATAATGGTTATATATCAATTTTGTGATGAGAAATGATTATGCTTTGGTTGACCAGGAAGCGACAATTGAAAACAAATTATCCCAAATAGATATGTACATTTGCATAGATATAAGTATACACACACATCTGTGTGCATATTCCTCAGTTGTACTACCAATATCACTGTTGCAAAGCAAAGCTGTCTCACCTTTCTCAGCATATTATTTTACGTATCCAAGAGGATAAATAGTATAACTTTGTGGGAGCAGAATCTTTTTAGGAAGAGACTGTAGGTCCTACACCCTTGTTGTCATAGTCTTGGGTAGCATTCTGGGCCCTTGGTTGTGTTCTTAAAAGTTAGCACCCCCTGACAATAGTTTCAGTAGGAATTTCTTTATTGGATTAGAAGGAGAGTGACATATAGTTTGCAAAAATCTCAAAATAAATTGATTATTACAAGTGAATGATATAATTGTCCAGAGACGCCAAAATAAGAGAAAACTTCAAAAAGAAGGAATGGCATCCTTTTAATTTGCTTTCTTTTCAATAGTTTTATTAAAATACAGCGCTTTAATTTAAGTAATTATACTTTGGATCTTAACTATAAGTCATTTTAAAGTCTACTAGGCCAAGATTTCCACACATACCCAATAATAGTCCAATAAAGTGCTTATTAAAAATATGGTTTCCTATACCATTTCAACAACTTAAACTATACTCTCCAGTAGAAAATTTAACAATCTGTTTTAACTTGACATACCTTCTTATTAGGTAAATTTGTAGGATATTGTCTTAGATTATAAACTTCAAGTGGCCAGAGACCCTTGTCTACCCAAAGTAAATGCTTAATATATGCTAGAATGAATGACATTAAGACACATTGTTTTTCCCAGCCCCAGCCTGCATCTATTTATCACTGCATCTAATCAAGATTACCTGCTTACGTGGTGATAGGCAACTGTCACCTGTAGTAGGTGCAAGCTTGAGTTTGAGGATAGTATTTAAGAATTTTATTCTGCCTATTGAATGGGATGTAGGTTCTGTGAGGGCATTCGAGTGGGCAACAAGCTCTAGTCTTTCGCATAACTCTAACGATGTACATGTATCTTTAGAGTACCAGTGTTGTGTTGAAGTTTTTTCTTCACATGATTTGTTCTATTTTAATTTTACTTTTCCTCAGTTTAAGCGAGAAGTACCACATCTATTTAAGATATTGAGATGAAGATTATATAAGAACATACATAGTATTTAAATTTCAAAGAATATTCATTCACAAGCTGTTTTGCAAAAAGAATTATTTACCGATTCTATTGTCTATGAAGAGGCATAACCCTCTTTAAAAGACTGGATTTGAGCTTTTTTTCACAGCTTTCTTCAGAGGATATCATTTTTTAAAATTAGAAACATTGTGAACAGGTAAATACTGCAGTTATCCACAGAGGATGTTAACTTGAAAAAAATCTAATCCATTAAAAAAAATTTCTATGACAGAATGATATTGTCAATATCTGATTTCATTTTGAAAAGTGGGATAGCCTGTCTCTTAAATCTTCTATACAAACATAGACTACTATAGTAAACCCAGTCTTAGTATAGGACAGCATTTGCTTACCATCTGTTGTATTTATACAACCAGAGTCCAGGCTGTTCCCTGGAGCCCTGCTAGTTCATCAAGTCCTTTATTTACACGGCCATGTCTTTTCTAAGAGCTGTTTCAAGTGGTGAAGTTTACATTGCTAAGTCTATCAATTAGTTCTAGCTACTAGCCAATCAGTCAATACAACTAAAGAGCTATGCCAGAGAGAAAAAAATATTAGTTAAAATTCCTTTGACTATCATACTAGATTAAAAAAAAAAAAAAAAAAAACAAACTCAAATTAACTAATCCTTCATGTATTACTATTATTATTATTGATTACTCTCAAAAAATTTGCAATTATTACACAAATTCTCTCTGAAGACCTGCCTTTTCCAAAATTTCATGTAGATGGGATCATACGGAATGTAGCCTTTTCAAACTGCCTTCTTCACTTAGCGATTTTCATTTAAGATGTCTTTTTGTGGCTGGAGGTGAGTGTTTTTTATTGCTAAATAATATGTCATTATATTGGTGTACCACAGTTTGTGTCTCCACTAACCTGTGAAGGGCATCTTGTTTCAGTTTATTCTTTTACTAGGAATAAAGCTGCCTTTAGCATCCCTGTGCAGTTTTTTGTGTGTGGACGTAAGTTTTCAATTTTTTGTGGTAAATGCCTAGGAGTAAATTGTCTGTGTTGTGCAGTTGGACCATGCCTACTTTTTAATGAACAGCTAACCCATTTTCCAATACAGCTTACCCATTTGGCATTCTCACTAGCAACAAACCAGAATTCTCTGGGGTTTCGCATCCTCACAAATACTTTGTATTTATAGTTTTAGAGATGTTTTTAAATTATGACATTCTAAAAGATTTCTAGTGTTTTCTCATTGTTTAATTTGCAATTGTTTAGTAATATATGATGTTCAGCACCTGTTCATATGCTTATTTGCCACTTTAAGAGAATAATTTTTAAGGAGTTTCAGAACCCGGGCTGGATAATTTTGAAAGTAAGTCTTAGGAGTCAGAGAACTGTTTGAAATTGAACAGAATTTCCTACCCTGTAGATAAGGGTTGATTTGTAATACGTTGTGGGTTCCTTGAAGTGAAACCTGATGGGAAAGGGAGTTTAGATGGTTCAAAGTACCAACTTCCATGAGCAAGTATTTTATAGCAAGAAATACACTTATCTTGGTGTCAGTGAACGGGTTATATTCTTACGCTTTCATATTTTGAAACTTCTCCAAAGTGCATGGCACCCACTCTAACTCTATGGAGGGAATTCCAAAACTTCCCAAGCTAAAATATTTTTCAGTGGGTCACATGTTTTGAATCGTATAATCCCTTGGATTTACAAAGATCCACAAAAATATTCTTTGAAATATAGGAAATAGGAACATAGACAAGTAGTCCCAAAATGACCAATATATATTTTTATAAGAAATTCCATCTGATACCCCTCCTCCTCTTTCCCTTGCTTTGTTACCATCATTTAAAAAGAAATACAAATACATATGGACAGATAGATGAAATAAGAGCAAGATCACAAATCAAAAAGCTATCTGTTCCGTAAATGAGCATTGGCTTCAGGGAGCCATTTGCATAAAAGTGCAGTGACCTTTCCTGACTCCGTAAATGCAGGAATTTTTTCCTTCACCATCACTCTCTCTGCATACCCTAGAGTATTGCTATCTCCAGAATATAGTTGTCTCAATTTTCAGAAACTGTCGGGCAATGAGATATGCCTTTTTCCCTGTCTATTTATGGGTAGCTAAAATTCCTGAGGGGATGAATTACTCAAGATAGTTAAAGATGGTAAGACAAGAAGTAATGGTCTGAAACATGGAGAGAGAATGCTTAAGCTAGTTAAGATGAAGAAGTTCTTAGTCATGAGGTCAATGAGGCAATCAAATGGGGTATCCAGGGAGGTAGTCAAGATACCATCACTAAACATTATTCAGACTCAAGGGAAAATTAAAGAGACAGGCTCTGGATGGGAGAACAAGAAATCTTATTTTTAGGCAAGAAGGAAGTCATCTATTAGAAATAATTCAATATGCAGCTTGTGAATAGTTAGCCTATGCAAAAAAAAAGAAAGACGTTAATTCTAATTATGATTAAAGTGCCATGTTTTAAGAATTAAGTATGTTTCAAAGTGATTTCAGAGGCTTCCATCCATATTTATTCAATAAATATTTACTGAATGGCTTCCATGTGCCAGGCATTTTTGGAGTTATTTAATATATTCTCAGAATGTCATATAACTGTGTTGCATATTGGTTTCTAATGAGGCATATTGATAAACTTAGTTGGTGACCTCCAATAATAGGCACATCGTTAAAATACGCTAAATGCTTCATTTATCAAGCAGCACATGGTTATATATCTTAGTACTGAAGTGGATTGCTATTTCTTAATTACTATAAATCCCACCAATCAAAATTGACTAATTTTTTCCCTACTGCTCCATTATGCTGTTCAACAGAGTTCATTAACGGCTCATGCTTTATTTGTACAGCTTAACTTCTGTATCCTATAAAATTCAATATAAACATTACACTTAAAAACTATGCTATACAAGTAATGTAGACAGCACTTCATTCATGAATTATATAAAACTAAAGTAAAATATGAGGTATAATTGATATAAACGTCACTCTAATTATTAAAATTGCAGAATTTTTAAGTTTTAATACATCTGTGTGCCATGAAGCCCATCACCACAGTCAAGATAATGATCATATCCATCACACCCTAAAATGCTCTTTTGTAATTTCATCCCGTTAACCTTTGAACCCATGCTCCTTGCCAGAGAACTGATCTATTTTCTCTCATTAAAAAAATTAGTTTGAATATTTTGAAATTTTACACAAATGAAATGATAAAGTGTACACTCTCATCTGATTACTTTCACTCAAAGTAATTATTTATAGACTCATCCATGCTCTTGAGGATGTCATTCTAGTCCATTCTGTTTTCCTGCTGGAAGGTATAGATTGACCTGCTCATGGATACTGTGGCTGTGTTAGTAGTTGGGGCTATGACTTAACAAGACTTCTATAAATATGTGTTAATAAATCTTCTTTATATAGATATATACTTTTATTTATTTGGAGTTAATACCTTGGACCAGAATGACTAGGGTCTCTATTTAGTGTTTTAAGAAACTGCCAAACTGTAAAAATAATAACATTTTACATTCTGATCAGCAGTAGAACAGGCTTGCCTAATGACATTTTACTGTGTGTGTAGTAGTATCTCACTGATTTGAAATAGCATTTTCTTAATGACTAATAGTGTTGAATATCTTTTATGTATTTGTTTGCAATTCATATATCTCCTTTTAGGAAGTATGTATTCAAATACTGTGTACATGTTTAATGACACGAGTTGTGCTATATTTGGCTTGCAGTTATTTTTTGATTTTTTTAGTGTATTTCCAAGAACAAAACTTCTTCATATTGATAAAGGTCTATTTTCTATTTTTTAATTTCATGTATCATAATTTTGGTATTTAAAAATGTATTTGACTTAAGATTTTCTCAGATGTATTTTATCCTATGTGTTTTCTAGAAAGTTTATGTTTTAGGTTTGATGTATCAATCTATAATCCATTTTGAGTTAATTTCTGTATATTCTAAGAAGTATAAATCAAAGTTTATTTGTTTATTGCATGTGATTTTTAATTCTTCCAACAACATTTACTGAACAGACCATTTTTCTTCCAAGAATTGCCTTTATATTTTGTCAAGAATAAATAGATTATGTGTAGATCTATTTCCCATCTCACTATTTTCTTTCCTTGATCTATTTGTCTATTTCCCCAATAATATCTACTATCTTGATTACTGTTGCTTTGTAATAAGCCTGCTTGTCAGCATCTATACAAGGACTATAGAAATTCTGATTGGCATTAAATTGAATTGATAAATCAACATTGGAACAATAACCCTTTTACTATTTTGAGTCTTTTGATGCATGTATGTTTCCTATCCCTCTGTATGTTTTAATCTTTTTTAAATTTCATAAGTAATGATTTGTTATTTCCACACATATGTCTTTAGAACCTTAATCATATTTATCCCTAATTATTTCAAATTTTAGAAACTCTTTCAAAAAGCCTTGTCTCTAATTTCAATTTTTAAATTATTTATAGTTAGTAGAAATAGAATTTATTCTTGTACCCTTTTCAATCCAATTGTTCTGTCACCCTCATACTCTAACTCTTATTCATTTGGGGAAGTAAAGAGGTTGGTGGATTCCTTGGAATTATCAGTGAAGAAGGCAGTGGAGGCGGGGCCTGTGGTGGTTATTGTTCTGTGTTATGAACTCTGGGAAATTCCATCCTTCCCTTACATATTTGATCAGATAGTGTTATCTTTCTGTATATAAACTCCTTAACTGCTATTTTAGGGACCTTGCAGTTTGCACATAATTGTTTTGTATCATGGCAGTAAATATTTGCAAGAAATCCCACGCTTCGGCTTTTCTCAGGTAAAACGTGAGAGAACGCATGCACAGCCTGCAGTCCTCAATTTTTTTATGTAACATAAAATAGGTATACCTTTTAAGTACACTTGATTTTATGATTTACATTTATCATGTAACTAACAAGTCCATCTACTATCTGGTACATGTTGACACAAAGTCTACTTTTGGTCTTTTTGCTTAAATTCTCCTATCAGTTACTGAATCACTTGGTATAACATAGAGCTCCCAGAACTACAGGGAGGTAGACAGGTGTCATAAAACCTGGCAAATTTCCTTTCAAGAACAACAAAGAGCATGATTCCACAGCCATTGTAGAATGTTTGAGATTCCTTTTTAGTACTAAATTACCCTTTACAGAATGTAGTGCAGGCCAATTTAAAATAAAGTCTTTATTCTGAATGATACTTCTGAAATAGCATTGATATATTAAACAAGTTTGGTATTACTTTTTGATTTACTTCAATAAGCTAGGTTGCTTAAGTGGTTTTAATCCTGTAATACGTACATTGGATTCATGACTCTTTGCACAGCTTCTTTAGTTATGTGGTATTTGGCAGAATGGCAGTAAGGTTTAGCCCATTTTGGTTTCAGAAGGACATGGATAGAGTGTTTATTGTGACTCCTATGCTATTTACCACTTTTAAGACCAACTCCTTTTTTCATCAATGTGCGTAGTGTTTGTCGAGGTTCCTCAACTGTAGCTTGTGTGATGTTTATGAATATCTGTATCTTATGACTTCCATAATGGCTAGTTGATATTGAAAAACCTACCTGTTTTTTGAGGGTTGGGAAAAGAAAAACACTAAATGACAATTTGAGAAAGACATTGTTTCCAGATTCTTATGTGTGTGGGAAGATGCTGTCACAATGAAAATCTTGGTAATTTGCTGTAATAGGTAAACAGTAGTTTATCAAAACACTTATGTGGACTAATAAATCTTTTTCACAGTATTCAGTTTTCTCACCTCTTGCTGTTGTAGATTTCATATTTTTTTCACTCATATTTTATTTAATTTACACTGTTCTCTGCCATGTTAAACCCCCAATAAGTGATTTTTTCCTTTAAGGTTGGTCAGTATAACACCCCTCAGTAAGATTCTAATATTAATTTCTGGGCAGTTTTTTTCTCTGTATATAGGTGCAAATGACAAACATTTATGTGGGTGATCTTTGCAATATGCATGTTAATGGATTTACTTGAATTTGAGTTCTTTCTGAAATGTCCATCTTTACATATGAAAACCCCACAGTCTACTTGATTTATACTTTTTAGTCTCTACTACATGTGACTGAAGGTTTTATACATTCTGTATGTTTTTACTAAATTATCAAACATTTACTACTATAATGTTGAAGAAAGACAGATAACATATGTACTTATGATTTTCATGTTACATTAAAACATTAGATTTATGTATTTATATAGAATCTGTACTAAAAAGACTTTTCTGTTTATTGCTTTTTCTTCCTTGAACCACATAATAATGTGTACATTGAATTGTCTTGATTTTGTCAGTATTTGAATACACATGAGTCACTTGAAGATAACTTTTTAAAAATGATTTTGTTTGATAGATTTATATTGTAACCTTTTATAGTTTTTGAATGAATACAGCCTGGTTTCATAGATGCATTTGTGCAGGAAGCATTATGCATTTCCCTATTACTCTCATCGGAGGAACATTTGAATATAGTGTTATTCAAACTAAAAAAAGATATATGAACTCACCTGATGATTTTATTATCTACTTTAGGTTACAGATTATAATTAGCATGTTTTTGTTTGTTTTTGCTTATAATATTTTTGAGTGTGATACTTCTTGAAATAATCTCCAGGATAAAGTCCAAGCTTCCTCTTGCATGTCTCACAGAAGACAATGGTTTCTCCCTTTTCACCTCACTTATTTCTTCTGATGCAAACATGCTGTTGCTTTTTTCATTTTTCATTTTTCATTTTGAATTATAACATGCATTTTCCTATTAATACTTTCCTCAAGGTTCAATAATGATGATCTTCCCCTCTTTTCTGAATTTCCATTTCTCACATTGTTCAGAAACTGAGGGATGAAATTTCTCTTGTAAGAAAAGTGTGAGGTATGTCTGCACTTTTTCTCCACTCTCTTTCTTATCTAATGAGTAGAGGATGTAACTGTTCACCCCTGCATCTTGCATCAGCCAGAAGAATAATCTTTTCCCACTATTTACAGGACCTCCTTGTAAATCTGTAACATCTACAGAACTGATCAGCTCTATCCATTCTTTCTTGTATTCTAAAATAACTGTCAGTTTTTCAAATTGAATAGGCTGTTTCTTCCTATAAACAGTGATCAACTGTGTTTGAGAGCCAAAGAATGTACTCAGCTTTGTCAATAACCTTTGCTCAAGGAATGAGAGGTACATCACTTCTATATTACTTTTATAGGCACATAATTCATATTTCTGAAGTTTATTCTTTTTAGATCACTTGGAAAATCCTTCTTAAAAGTCATAACCATTCCTGTTATACATGTTTTCATTTTATGCAATTCCAGAACAAGTTGAGGGCTTATGTAGAATGCAGCAACAACAAAACATGTTGGACATCTTCTGACATGTGAGTGGAATAGGAAAATCAGTTGTGCCAGATGAGGTCCAACATAGGATCAGAAAGGGTACAACCACATTGAAAAATCGCCAGGTCCCTGTTAGGATGATCATTATAAAAAAACAAACAGAAAAACAAAAGCAATAACACAGCCCAGTTCCCCCCCCCCACACACACACAAAAATAGAAAATAAGTATTAGTGAGGATATAGAGAAATTTGAACCTCTGTGCACTGTTGTTGGGAATCTAAAATGGTCCACCATTATGAAAACAGTATGGAGGATCCTCAAAAAGTAAAAAAATAGAACTACCATATGGTCCCGAAATCCCATTCCTAGGTATTTATTCAAAAGAACTCAAAACAGGTTCCTGAAGAGATACTGACATTTCTACATGCGTTGTAGAAAGTCACAATGAGCAAAAGGTGAAAACCATCTAAATATCCATTCTGGATGAAGAGATAAATAAGATTCAGAATATTTATATATTGTAATATTACTTAGTCTTAGAGATGAAGGAAATTCTACCACATGGAGCAATAGAAATAAACACTGAGGACAAGATGCTGAGTGAAATAGGCCAATCATAGAAGGGCAAATACCACATGATTCCAATTTTACAAAATAACTAAAATAGTTAAAGCCCTAGATTCTGAAAGTAGAATGGTGGTTGCTAGGTCTGGAGGAAGAGGAAAAGGGGAATTGTAAGAGTGTAGCGCTTTAGTCACGCAAGACAAAAATACTTGAGAGCAATTTTTTCACCTTTTTCTCTCACAGCATGCTTGAACCTATAGTTAAACTTCTGCACACACTTAAATTATGTTAATAAAAAAAAGAGGGATTTACTTACTTCGCTTTCAACTTCTTTGAACAATAATTTCATTAATGATCTTTAAACATTTTCATGGCACCCTTAAGATCCTCTCAAGGCACCATGGCATACCTATTGAAAATCACTGCGCTAGAAATCTGCCATACAGTATCCATATATTCAATAACACTCTGCTGTACGTGTAAATATTTGTGAGTAAGGTAGATTATATGTTATATATTTTTTACCACAATAATTTTGTAAAGTCAGGCACAAAATGCAATATAACATATAATTCATTAACTCAAAGGTAAAATAAGGAAGTCTAACCTGTAGAGGTAAAAAGCAGATGATCTTGTCTTTAGGAGAAGCACACAGGGAGAAAGAATGGGCTGGATATCTGAAGTAGTGATAACATCCACTATCTTGATCTAGACAGTGGTTAGATGGATGTGTTCACTTTCTAAACTGATTAAGCTCTGCATTGTGATTTGTGTGCTTTCCATAGAAAGAAAAATCATAGAGATATAATTACATAATATGTTAGAAGGCAAAAATAAAATAGGGTGCTTTGTGTAGGAAGGTAACCAAGACTCATAGCAAAGATCTGGTCACAATAATTTTAGTTAGAGAGAAAAGCAAGTGCCAGTTACCTAGGGCAGTTTTTGGATGGATGGAAATACTGTCACTCTGATTTGAATGGTATGAGGAAAGGGAAATTATACAAAGATGAGTTAGAGAAAAAGGTAAGACCAAAATTTATCTCAGGCCAGGTAGGCCAGTGCAGGCTTTGTTTTTTATGTTTAGGTTGATGGAAAGCTATTCAAAGGTGATAAGCAGAGGAGTGGCAAAATATGAGCTATACTTTCAAAAACTCTGCTATAAGAAAAATAAATTTAAGAGGGAAAGAAGGTAATAAATACTGAACTAGAGATATTAGTTAGGGCATCTGGGAAGTAATCCTAAAGAAAAAGTGATGGATCTTTATTAGATAAATCACTTTTGTAGATTTATTTTCCATAAAATATTTATTAAGAAAAGTAGATATATTTTATATTATATACATATATAGCCATGCATGTATGTGCTTACATGCATATACACAAACATATGAGGTCTGACAATTAAGTTCACAAATTCATCCTAGAAAAAGTGCTACATACTTCACTGCCAACAATCACTATAGTCACCTTTGAAGTAGTCCACTTGGGAAGTGTTCCACTGATGCCAGCACCTAATCAACCCTTCAAAGAAATTTTGGAATTCTTTTTGTGAACTGGCCATCAGAGCTATTGTCAAATTACCCTTGATATCCTGGATGCCATCAGAATGTCTTCCTCTCAATATTTCCTTTATATTCAAGTAAAGTAAAAAGTCTTATGGGAGGTCAAATTATGTGAGTAGGGAGGGTGTTCCAATACAATTATTTATGTACTGGCTAAAAACTCCCTCACAGACAGTGCTGTGTGAACTGGTGCATTGTCATGATACAAAGGTTATGAGTTGGTGACAAAACTTCAGATGATTTTTGTGTAACTTTTTCATGCAGCCTTTTGACACTTCCCATTAGTAAGATGGTTAACTGTCCAGTTGGCACAAATTCATGGTGAACAATACGTCTCATATCAAAAAATTTTAGACTTGTAGTTTTGACTGTTGGTTTGGACTGATGGGACTGCTTTGGTTGTGGAGAATTGGCTGACTTGCATTGTGCACTTTGATGCTTTGTTTCAGGGTCATATTGGTACACCCGTGTTTCATCACCAGTGATATACAGCCAAAAATATCATATTGCCCCTCCTATAGTCTTGGCAAACTTAAATTCTCCTCTGCTTTTATTCATTGGTTTGCTCATTTAGCACCATTTTTTGCACACACCTTTCTCATTCCAAGGTTTTTAGTTAAGATTTCCCTGTTTTTCTATTGATGTTTTCTTGGTCTGCTATGCTTTTCACAGTCCACTGATGATTTCAACACAGAATTTAATAATTTTTTACACTGTTTTCATCAGTTCTGCTCATTACTGGCTGCCCTGACTCCTCTTCATCAGTGACATATTTCCTCCACTCAGAAAAACATTGAATCCTTTTATACACTGCTGTTTGCTTCTGATTTCACTTCCACCCTTGCCAAGTCAAACAACAAATTTATGAATGCTTGTTCATTGCTCTAATTTAAGCTTTAACATTCTTGGGATAGCACACAAAAACACACAGCAATAATGAATGTCACTCAGCAAGATACCGCCACATGTTGACATGAACGCAACTGTGAGACACTGATATACTGAGGTTACTAAACCTTACCTAGCTGTTTGCACAGTGCTGCCAACATAAGCATGTGGTGGCAAGTTTGCAAACCTTAGTTGTCAGACCTCATATGTAGACATATTTAATATTAAATAAAAACTAATTTCTAATTTTTTTGGCCAATAATCATTTCAATTGATAGGAACATATGAAATAAATGGGTTGTAATACACTATTTATTCATTCAGAATTTAAATATTTTTAAAGAAAAAGAGATAAGTAGCTTTTATACATTAAAAAATCACAGCTATGATTAACAATAAAAATAAATAAATTAAAAAAAATCATAAGCAGTATTTAATATCATAGAAGCTCAGAAGCAAAAATTCTGCTAATAGTTCATATCTCTGAGCAGGGATAAGGAATATCTGAAACTAAATAATTCAAATTGTTCTTGATTTTGATTTTTTTTAGATATGACTCATTTAAGCCTCAGATATAGTAATAGATTACACATACTATAACACAATTTGACTTGGATAAACACTGCATTTATTATTAACTACTTTTATGAAATGTCTAATGAGAAATATTTTCCATATGCTACATATAAAAATAAAATTTCTGTGTGAATATTACTCTTGCTCTTGTTTTGATTAAGGTTCGTAGAGCTGAAATCAAATTACAGAACCTTGAGAAATTAGTAGGAGGTTAAAGCTGAAGGCAGTTTTCATTGACTCCTCTTCCAAGTTATTTGAAGATAAAGAAAGGGAGATAATCTTCAAACTCCCCCAAATAAACATAAGTCTTGAAAACATACAATTTTCACAGAAAATACAGGATGACATTTCCATTTAGTGAGATAAGTATATGGCTTCTTTTATTTATCACCTAGTTAGCAGCAATATGCTCTGTTCTTCAGAGTATGGGCTTCTGTGTCAGACAATGTGGACTTAAAAGAAGATTTGAGTTATCTCTATAGCTTCTGGCAGCCAATTAACCTTATTAAACCTCTCAAATTCACTCATCTATAAATGTGCAGAAAAATAATGAGTTCTCAAGATTTGCTAATAATTAAGTGAAATATTTATTTAAGAGAGAGATCATAGACTGGTATCCCGCACTCTGGAGACTTACTGTAGACATGCTTTGTGCAGCCCACATAAGCATAGCAAAAATGGAGTAGAGTAATATGCCAACACTAGCAAAGTAAGAGATCTGATTGAAATTTCTGATGACTAATACATATCTGGTAGCACCAGGCCTGCATTCCTTCATGAATCTCAGAAAGAGGCTATCCATCCAGAGGAGGAATTAACTATTTGAGTTGACAGAGTGCACACCTGGAAGGCTAATTTCTTAATACTGCCTTCGACCTCTAAGAACATATTAAGGCTGGTAAACAACTAGTTAGCAGACCTTTTATTTTAGAAGATGCTAAACATAGCACACAAGTTTATCTATTTTTCTCTCTCAGAAACCACCACTGAACTTAGAGTTTAGAAAAATCTGAAAGCCCACACTCATGAAGAGAATGAGAAATTTCAGAAAAGCTGTAGAGATTAGGGCAATGGTAACTATTAAAGAAAAGCAGATAACATAGAAGCTGTGAGTACACATGAAGGGGCAGATGGCAGTGAGGACACAGCATTCTATGCAGAATCCTAGACTCTTGTGTTTGTAAAGATTTAGGTACAACATGCTACATAAAATCACAAACTGGCAACAGAGACTTAATTACAGATCTTCACTTGCAGTTGTAGGTAATTCATTGTCATAGCATGTACAGAATACTCAGAAGTCAGTTTTGAGATCCCAGTCAAAATTAGGAAGGATTTCATTAATGTTCACTAGAAAAAAAATTCTGGATGGTGCTGTGAGTGCTAAAATAGAAGAACAAAATCTTTCTCATTCTAGTATTTACAGTTTTCTGCAACTGTCTTTTAGGTCAGGTATCACCCATAGAACCATAGCTCCCATTTATGTTTAAAAGATTTTTTTTCCTTTTCCTTTTTTCTTTATTTTTTGCAGAATATGTTTCTTAAATTCACAGACATTAAGCATATAGTAATAAAAAGCTGCTACTGAAGTTAAAGGAGAATTCAGTCATTTGTCAAATTATGTGACTCAAAGGTTAATGTTTTAACATACATGTGGGAGAAAGGAGATAAATCCCTGAGTCAAACAAGTTGGGTGGTTGTAACTTTGATGCCTTGTGCAAGCTAGGACCTTCAAAGTTTACTAAAATGAACCAAGACAAGCCAACCCGCCAGCAAACAGATGACAAAGACTTTACCTGTCTTGAACTAGGCTCTGAGTGGGAGAAAAAGATACCTTCCTAAAAATTTATATAGCACAAGTCTGAAAGTACACTGTTAGGAGATTTAAAATTTACTAATTGTGTGGTATGAGACACAATCCCCAAATTTAAAAATTAAATTAAATCATCCCTCAACTGGAACATGTATTTTAACAAATAAGCAAAGACAACTAAATAAAAAAGTCAACTCACAAATGAAGAAAGATAGATGAATAATATACGAAGATCCTCAACTTCAGCATTTCACACATGCTTGAGAAATTCTTCCTCATAGTCAGGGCATACACCTAAGTGTTCATGTTCACAGTAGCAATGTTTTAAACAAAAGAGACAGGTTGATTCATTAGCCTGAATATACATAACTAAATAGTGGTCTGTCCAAGCAAATCAATTGTGCTTATCAAAGACACGAATGAACCACCTGCCTATATTCATGTTACTTTTAACCAAAGACAAAAAAGATATTTAAAAACATGTTACGTCTCCTTCTTAGATTAACTGAGTTCTATACTATACGTTGAGTGATCAATTTATTAAGAAGAGACAAAAGGAGTTATTTGAAAAATACACATTGAAATAAAAAAAGTGAATCTTGTTATCACCAGGCTTCCAGGGAATCCAGGCCACCTAAATATAACTCAAACTACAGTAAGTTGTATCTCTCATAAACTAGAATGATGGAGGCCAGGAAGTCATCTGGGTCTAAGATTACTTTAGGAACCCTAATGCCCTGTGATAATCGATCTTGATAAGGAATCAGGAGTAATATCCCTTCTCCATTTTAGAGCTGCATCATTTACATGATTTACCTGCTCCCTCTACACATGTGTTGTTATTCACCAGGTATTTGTATACAGTAGATTAGTGGCAGTTATGATGGTAGTGTTATTATTATTAATTTTGTTTGTTAATAATTTTAACAATATTATTAACTTTGTTTGTTTCTCCTTCATGTCGTTTCTGTTGTTTTTCCCCTGTGTCTTTCAGCTCAGGCAGCTACTAGTAAAGGCTGGCTTTATAGAACACAATTCTTTCAAATTCTCCACTGAAATAATCTTGCAGTTAATTTTGTCATCTCTTTCATGTCACCTAAACCATTCATTACTAAGAGGACTTCAAATTTATTTTAATTGACAAATAATCGTATAAATTTATAGGGCACAATATAATGTTTTGATGCATATACATTGTGGGTAGTTTAAATCAAGCTACCTAACATATCCATCATCACATCTACTCATATTTATTGTGGAGAGAATATTCAAAATCCACTCTGTTAGCAATTTTGAAAAAAAAATCCTTTAATAGATTTTATAAAGTGCTTTGACCAACATTCCAGTGATCATTCCTTGAGACTGGTAGTCACCTTCGATCCAGTCGCCTATAATCCTGGCAGCAAAGTCATGTGTCAGGCAGCATGGTTGCCAATCCATTAAGAAATGGCTAGAAGCACAGGAAGCTATGGGGCAAAATGTTCTAGGGGAAGTTTCAAGAAATGAAAGACATTACAAAGCAACATCTTCCCCTCCCTTCAAACACATATTATATACCCCTGGTTGGATTACAAACTTAGCAAAATCCAATAATCCAATGTAAATGATTGGATAAAATATTATACATTGATACCACTAAGTAGCAGTTACAATTTATACATTGAGTTGATATCTTGATTATGAAAATGAAAACTAACACCTCATAAAACATAGTTTGCTTTATTATGTTGTGTTATGGCTTTACACCAATACCAACATAACCTTTAAAGTAATTTGCATATTTCAAATAAAGGTAGAGTTGAAGAAAGGAATACATTTGAAATCCTTTAATAGAGAAGAAATACTAAGGATAAGAAAAAGTATAAATATATTCAAGTTAAATTTCATAAGCATTAGGTACTTGCTGCAAAATTATATAAGGAAGTGTAGTTTTATATCAAAAAAAATTCCTAGACAATAAAACAATGCTTTCTAAAATTATTTTTGATGCTAATGTAATAATATTTTTTCAAATATAGATAAAATTAAAGATAATGTAAGAGTTATAAATCCCTTTTCATTTAAAGAAACTTCGGAATTACAACAGATATGATCATAATTTTCCCTTCAGAAAACAAATGTAGCCTGATATAAAACCACAGGAGAAAAAAAAAAAAAAAAAAGAAAGTGACACAGAGAAAAATAATAGGAAATGTTCTTTGGAGAGCTTAACAACATATTGCAGCTAGTATGGAGAATTCACACTATTCTTCATAAATAGTCTGTACACAGAACTTAGCATTGCTGATTCTAAAAGTATACAAAATTACCAAAATAATTGCATAGAAATTTTAATCTGTTAAAGGCAAAATAATGTTAGACATTTTTTCACACATGGTTAGAAGTGTCAAAAAGAGTACAGTGACTATGTGTGTACCTGCATATGACATGCAAAAGACCTCCTCACAGCTACTCAGAATGCTATGAGTAGTTGAAATACAATGGATGATCTGCAGATAAAAGCATCCTTCATGACAGAAATAATGGAAGAAAAAGTAAGATGATGGGATTAGGACTTATGCTACATATTAGAGTAAAAAATAAAAAAATATTATGGACAGGGAAAGGCATGTTTGGATTTAAACCATTCTATATATTCAAGTATGCATATCAATCACTTGATTAACCAATATCATATATCTGTGTAAATTTCAGACATTTATCTATTGTTCTTAAATGCTATTACCCACATATCATTAAAAAAAACTATAGAAGAGGGTTAGTAATAAACTCATTACTTTAACACATCATTATTCTTTTTCTAGATTTCATTTCAGTTTTAGATACATCCATATGTACATAGAATTTTTAAATGTTAACAAATATTAAAAAAATAGAGTGTTGAGTTTTTAGATTTCTGGATCTGAATCATTTTGAAGTATATAAATACATGAAGTGCATCAAGTGAAACTTAGTACATGGGGCAAAGATTAACTGTGCACATTGATGTACCGTATTTTATAACTATTAATTTTATTAATTCATGTTAGCCAGAATGCACAGAAAAGGGAAATCTCATGCACTGTCAAGGGAATATGAATTAGTTTAGTTATTATGGAAAACAGTATGGAGGTTCCTCAATAAGCTAAAGACACAGCTACCACATGATTCAGCAACCCTGCCAATGGTATATGTATCCAAAGAAAAGGAAATCAGAATATCAAGATACATCTATGATATCCCCATGTTTATTGTGACACAACTCACAGTACCCATCAATAGATGAATGGGTAAAGTGCTGTTCGACCTTAGGAAGAATGAAATCCTATCATTTGCAGCAACATGGGTGATTCTGGGGGACATTATTTAAGTAAAATAATACAGGAACAGAAAAAAAAAAACACCACATTTTTGTGCTCATATGTGGAAGCTGACTGAGAGACATAGTGAGTAAAAGAGTGGTAACTAGAGGACGGGAAGGATGGGGGGGTGGAAAGGAATTGATTACGAGATTAAAAATGACAGGAAGAGGAGGAATAAGTTCTAGTGTTCTATGTTATTATAGGGTGACTGTCATTAATAGCGATTTTTTATATTTTCAAGTAGCTAGAAGAAAAGATTTTTAATGTTTACAATGAAAAATATTTGAGGTGATGGATATGTTAATTACCATGATTGGATCATTACATATTGTATAGAGGTAACAAAATATCAGTATGCCCTATAATTATGTACAAACATTATGTGTTAATTATAAAATTTTAAAAAATATGTTTCTATTTTTTAGTAATATGTGAGACATATTCTATACCACCAAAGAGATTTTTGAGGATGAAAAAAACAAAAAAGAGACATGTAACAGACAGAGGAACACAAAAGCAATAAAAAATTAGATAATTGAATCTAAGCAAAAGCCTGATATGTGGAGTGCATACTATAGTTTTCTTGACAAAGAAGAAAGGATATCTATGTTGACAGGAAGGGTTAAAAGAAACCTCATGGAGCAGGTAAAACATGTCATAGGCTTTGAGGAATTGATAAGTTGAGCAGAAGGGGAAGGATTTCAAATTAGGAAATACATTAATAAATTGACAAAGATGGTATTAAGAATGTGTTTCTTATATCTAAACCTGGCAATTAGCTAAGCTATAATTTCATAATTCTAGAATAAATTAATAGTCATGATAAAATTAGTTAAGGTTATGTCTAATAAATTAATCCAAAACCATATTAATTTTGGACTATGAGATAAGAAATTTTAAGAGAAGTGTTGGACGAAATTGAGCATCTTAGAGGTGGGAAATGCTCTGTGTTATATTTAGGAAATGGCCAGAGTGAAATATGATAAATACCAATGGTGTAAAAAAAAATGAAGTCTTCTTGATGTTTACTGGATTACCAAAATGGATGTTGGAATTACAAATACTGGAAGCAGGCATTAGTATTAAAAGCGTAACTTGAGTTTTAATACATATTGTATAAATTATAAAGCATGCAGAGTTAATGTATTATGACACTATTATATGACATAAAATAAGTAAAAGAGAAAGTTTTGTCCTTTTTCCTTTATATTTTTCCTCGTCCTCTCACTAGACTCACGGTGTTTTCTATTCTAAACATATCAAACAGAAATGAAACTCCATCCTAAGACAGCTCTGCTCAAAAATTCTGGTAACTCTTAATTGCTCCATGGAAAAGTAATATGTAATGTGCCCTGTATGTTCAAGACCTGGCCAACGTTATGTCTCTGACTTCCCTCCAACTACTCTGTCTTCTACTCACTCTATCTTATATTATTTGTTATTTATTACAAAATATTACAGAGGTACAAACATTTTTTGTCAATATTCATTTTGTTATGCTTAAGTCAGGGTTATAATTGTGTCCATCACCCAGTATTCACTGGACCTGTTAAGTAAATTTTTCACTCAATCCCTCTTTTCCCCTCCTCTTGTTTGATTCCCGTAAGTTTTACATTCCTCTTTGCATATGTATGCTCATTAGTTAGTTCCAATTTAATAGGCAGTACACGTATTTTTTTTTTTCCATTCTATAGACATATCACTTAGCTCCATCCAAATTGTTGCTAAAAGCTTTAATCCATCATTTTTCATGACTGAGTAGTATTCTATAGTGTAGACATACCACATTTTGTTGATCCACCCATGAATTGATGGGCACTTGGGTTGATTCACACCTTTGCAATTGTGAATTGTGTTGCAATAAACATTCATATGTAGGTATCTTTTTGATAAAATGACTTCTTTTCTTTTGTGTAAATACCCAGTAGTGGGATTGCTAAATCAAATGGTAGGTCTACTTTTAGTTTTTTGAGATATCTCCATACTGTTTTCTGAAGAGGCTATACTAATTTGCAGCCCCACCAGTGTATGATATGTCAACATATCATGTCGACATCTATCATGTTTGGTCTTATTAATAAAAGCCATTATAACTGGGGTAAGTTGATCACTCATTGTGATTTTAATTTGCATTTTCCTGATGATTAGTGATGTTGAGCATTTTGTCACATTTATTGGCTAATTGTCTACAACAACTCCGGGGTCCTCAAACTATGGCCCGCGGGCCATATGAGGCAGTGTGACTGTATTTGTTCCCGTTTTGTTTTTTTCCGTCAAAATAAGATGTGTGCAGTGTGCATAGGAATTTGTTCAAAGTTTTTTTTTTTTTAAACTATTGTCCAGCCCTCCAATGGTCTGAGGGACAGTGAACTGGCCCCCTGTTTAAAAAGTTTGAGGACCCCTGCATTCTTTTGAAATGCATTTTACCCATTTTATTTTATTTTATTTTATTTTTATTTATTTTTATTTTATTTTATTTTATTATTATTATTTTTTTTTTTTTTTGAGACAGATTCTCACTTTGTCACCCTGGATAAAGTGCTGTGGCAGCACAGGTCACAGAAACCACAAACTCTTGGGCTTAATTAATTCTCTTGCCTCAGCCTCCCAAGTTCCTGGGACTATATGAGCCTGCCACAAAGCCCAGCTATTTTTTTTTTTGTTGTTGTTGTTGAACTTGTCATTGTTGCCTTTGTTGCCCTGGGCTGGGCTCAAACCAGCCAGCCTCAGTGTATGTGGCCGATGTCCTACCCAGTAAGCTATGGGACCCCACAAATTTTACCTACTTTTTAATGTTTGTTTTTTCTTGCCAATTGTTTGAGTCCTTTGTAGGTTGTGAGTATTAGCCCTTTATCAGATGTATAGTTTATAAATTTTTTCTTCATCTGTAGGTTGTATATTCGCTCTGCTGATTATTTCCCTAGTTGTGCAGAAGCTTTTTGATTTAATCAAGTCCCATTTATTTACATTTGTTGGTGCTATGATTGCTATTGGGGTCTTTCTTATACATTTTAGAAGAGTTTTTCCAACATTTTCTTCTAGAATTTTTAGAATTCCTATGATTTCATGTGTTACATTCAAATATTCTACCCATCTTGAATTAATTTCTGTGAGTGGTGAAAGAGAGTCTTTTTTTATTCTGCATGTGGCTGTCCAATCATCCTAGCACCATTTATTGGATAGGGTTTCTTTTCCCCAGTGTATATGGTGGTATGTTTTATCAAATATCTGTGGATGGTTTTATACCTAGGTTCCCTGTTCTATTCCATTAGTTTTCATCTCAATTTTTGTGTCAGTACCATACTGCTGTGGGAACTATATACTTGTACTTTGATGTCTGGTACTGTGATGCCTCCAAATTGCTTTTTTCCCCTAAGATTGTGTTGGCTTTTTGGATTCCTTTCTGGTTCCAATTGAGGAATACTATGTATGTCCATTATTATTTGGTATTTTGATGGGGATTACATTGAATCTGTAAATCACTTTGGGTAGTGTAGATATTTTAATAATGTTGATTGTACTAATCCGTGAACTTGATATGCTTTTACATTTGTTTGTGTTGTCTGCAATTTTCTTCCTCAGTGTTTTGTAGTTCTCTTTATAGAAATCTTTCACTTCTTTGGTTAAGTATATTCCTAGGCATTTTTTTTTTCCTTTGCAGCTGTCATGAATAAGCTATTGTGTCTTTGATATGACTCCCAGCTTGACTGTTACTGACATATAGGAATCCTAATGACTTGTGTACATTGATTTTTTTAAGCTGAGATTTTGTTGAATTTATTTATGAAGTTCAGGAATCTCCTGGTGGAGTTTTTTGGGTATAAGACCTATCATCAGCAAAAAGAAATAGTTAAACATCCTTCCCCCCACCCCTTTAATTTTGTCTTATTGCTCAATATATTTAGGACATCTAGCACTATTTTAGATGAACTAGTTTTCTTGTTGTTTCTCAAAAACTTTAACCTTTAACTTAGTTATTTTACATGTAATGTTCTTTTCTAAAATCAGGCCCGTTGTCAATAAGCAATAATATTTGGAAAGGAGTCTTGTTTTATGACCACAAGGCCTTAAGAGTTGACTCATAAAATTCAGTAAACTATGCAGTAGACAGACATCTCCTCATTCAGGCTTTGTTGTTCCACCTATTAAGAACAGGCAGAGTAGACTTAGCATAAATCTTAAGCAATCTAGAATTTTTAGAATGATTTTAAAATCTAGATTTTTAAATGAACTTGGGCTTCACTATTAAGTAATCAATTGCATCAACCCCTTACAAGAAGTCAACCTGTCCTTTGACATTTGGAGCCAGATGTTGATTTTTCCTTGCTACCAACAAAATCCCTAGATAGTAATAGCATCTTCTTCCATAATAACGCTGCTCGACCTACACTGAAAATCTTTTGTTTAGTTTTGCCATATTCATCAATTGTCTTAACTATATCTTTTGGATAACTTTCTATAGCTTCTACGTCAGCACATGCTTCTTATGTTGCACTTTTATGCTGTGGAAATGGCTTCTTTTCAGGAATCTCTCCTAACGTCAAACTTTTCTTCTGTAGCTTCTAAACCTCTCTCAGCCTTCATAAAATGGAAGAGATTTAAGGCTTTGCTTTAGATTAGTCTTTGGCTTTAAGAAATGTGGTGACTATTTTGATCTATCCAGACCACTAAAATGTTTTCCCTTATGAACAATAAAACTGTTTGGCTCTCTTGTCATTCATGTCATTCATGATGACATTTTAAATTTCCTACAAGAGCATTTTCTTTCCGTGCACAACTTAGCTAACTATGAGAGTATAAAAGGTCAAGCTTTTGGAGCATTTTGGTTTTTGACATGCCTTAATCACTAAGCTTAATCACGTTTTTACATTTTGATTTAAAGAGAAAGAGGCATTCATCTTCTTTTCACTTGAACACTTATTGGCAACTGTAGGTTTATTATTTGGCCTAGTTTCAATATTTTTATGTCTTATGGAATAATAATGACTGATAAAAGAAGAGTGTGTGTGAGAGAGAGTGTGTGTGTTTGTCTGTGTGTGTGTGTATGAGAGAGCGAGAGTTAAAAGAATAGCTTGTCAGTGCAGCAGTCAGAACACAATACTTTTTTTTATTAAGCTTGTTGTCTTATATGCATGTGCCCTGTGAAGCTCCAAGACAATTAGAATATTAACATCTGATCACCAGCCACCATGACAAATATAATAACAATGAAGTTTGACATATTGTGATAATTACCACAATATGACACAGAGACATGCAGTGAACACCTGCTGTTGGAAATATGTTTGCAGTAGACTTCTTCAATGCAGGTTGCCACAAATCTTCAATTTGTGAAGAATTCAAAATCTGCAAAGTACAACAAAATAAAATACTCCTGTAAATAAATTAAATTTGACTTAAAGTGTTAGAAAAAGTAGGCAAATCAGATATTAAGGTGGCTTCTCAGAACATGAAATAATAGAAATAGAAAGAAAAGTTTATGAAATAATTGACTATGATATAATTTTGAGAGAGCTATATTTAATCATGACAAAACATTGAAATAAAAAAATAGACCTGCCATTCGATCCTATAATTCCTTTACTAGGTTTATACCCAGAAGACCAAAAATCACAATATAACAAAGACGTCTGTACCAGAAGGTTTATTGCAGCCCAATTCATAATTGCTAAGTCATGGAAGAAACCCAAGTGCCCATAGACCCACGAATGGACTAGCAAATTGTGGTACATTTATGCCATGGAATATTATGAAGTCTTAAAGAAAGATGGAGACTTTACCTCTTTCATGTTTACATGGATGGAGCTGGAACATATTCTTCTTAGCAAAGTATCCAAGGAATGGAAGAAAAAGTATCCAATGTGCTCAGCCCTACTATGAAGCTAAATTACAGCTTTCACATGAAGGCTATAACCCAACTATAGCACAAGACTATGGGGAAAGGGTCAAGGATGGGGAAGGGAGGGGGGAGGTTTTGGTGGAGGGAGGTTAACGGTGCATCTTAGAATGGATACAGGTGAAACTTACTAAATGCAGAATACAGATGTCTACATACAATAACCAAGAAAATGCCATGAAGGCTACGTTGAACAGTTTGATGAGAATATTTCAGATTGTATATGAAACCAGCACATCGTACCCTTTGATTGTACTAATGTACACAGCCATGATTTAACAATAAAAAAAAATTAAAAAAAAAAAACAGAGCAAGAATTTAAACTGAAATTGCCAGTAATAAAGCAGAATGCATACAGAACTAAGTAGAAGAGAAAAAGGGAAAATAGTTTTTCTTGACATAGTGGGCATAACTGTGGAGATATAAGTGTTTAGGTAGAAGGATAAAGTAAAAATTTGTGTACTTGATTTTTAGAGACATCCTAAAAACATTACCAAGATTAAGATAAGAAAACCTTGAATTATATGTTTTTCTCTAGGGCAAGATACTGTATCTTGAAATAAAATTTTATGAATGATTAAATGTATTATTGTACTAATATATTTTTCTTTACTAAGCTCTTACTATGTGCCAGACGCAGCATCAAAAAATTTTTCAGTTTACCTCTTGAAACTCTTGCAATAGCCCAGCCTAGGTTTAAGAGATGATTCACTTTAAATCAAGATGAACTTGATTTCTATTTGGACAAACTGAAATCCTAATCATGTTCATTGATTATATAAAATGCAATCTGGATCTGGTCTCACATGTTCAGTACATAAAATTTCTTGCTTGTATTATTAAACAATTTCAAAGCTCAATTAAAAAGGAAACCAAGTGATTAAGAACAAAGCATGTTTTTGCCACATGCCATTCTCATTATTTGTACAACACATTTACTCTAAGATATTATCTAGAGTAATAGATAAATTGGCTTTTATTATTTTTTAACTGAATTCACATTTCTTATTCTTTTCTTAGGAAAATTATGTCTTAATGCCAGGGCAGTGGCTCACACCTGTAATCTCTTGGAGGCCGAGGCAGGTGGATTACCTAAACTCACAGGTTTGAGACCATCTCTTAAAAGAGCCAGGCACTGTGGCAGGCGCCTGTAGTCCCAGCTACTTGAGAAGTTGAGGCAAAAGAATTACTTGAGCCCAAGAGTTTTAGGTTGCTGTGAGCTATGACTTCATGGCACTCTTCCAAGGATGACAAAGTGAGACTCTGTCTCAGAAAATAGAAACAAAAAACCCCTCTTCATTCATATCTTATTTTTCAGTTATTATGTGTGTCTCCACAGGGCTATTAGAATCAATTCTCTGAGACATACATTAGTCACTATACATTTTTCCTTTTTCATAAAAGAACAAGATACATACATATAAAATAAGTGTAAAATACTTTTTAGGTAAAACTCAATTCTCAAATGGATCAGCTAAAGATCATACTATATAAAATGTATATTAAGTTTTTTAAATAAAGTAATTTAGGATCAATCAGTGATAACTGAAAGATGAATAATTTTTATGTCAATAAAGGATTTTTTATGATAATCAAACTGAGTATGTACTACCACAAATAATATACTTGTCAGCCAATAAATATATTTAAAGGATCCTTTATCTTGATCTATCAACAATGCTAAATGTCCTAAAGAATCAGCTGGTCACCATGGCTCATGTCTATAATCCTAGTGCTCAGAGAAGCTGAGGTAGGTGGATTGCTTGAGCTCAGGAGTTTAAGACTAGCCTAAGATTGAGAGCCTGTCTCTACCAAAAACACAAAAACTGAGGCAGAAGGATCATGTGGGTTCATGAGTCTGAGTTTGTTGTGAGCTATGATGATGCCATGGCACTCTACCAAGGGTGACAAAGTTGAGATTCTGTCTTAAAATAATAATAATAATAATAATAATAATAATAATAATTTGACTATCACATTCTCTGAATTTGAGTTATTATGAGTAAGTTCTAAACTAATTGACTTTGTTTTTCTGATCTTCATCACATTTTTATTCTTCTTTGAGAATTAGAAACTCCACATTTATATTTTGACTATGATTGTCTACGATAAACTGTTTTTCTTTTGACATATTGACATATAACAATTACAGTTATTTATAAAAATAAATAATTTTATTTAAGAAAGTAATCCAAAACTTTCTCTCAAAATTATAAAATTTGACGTTTTTAATCTGTCATTCTGTTCCTTTCTTCAGATATTAAGGGATAGATAATTTTTCAACTGTTTTATCTTTAGTAATAATATGTTTTTCTTAAGCATAATTTAAACAACACTTATAAGACATTAATCCATATCCATTTTCGCATCCTTCTCTAATTTTCCACTTAGTGCTCTTTATAAAATCTAATATTTTCCTTTTATTTAAATCCTATTAATCCTTGTAAATTAGAAACCATATCATACTGTATTAAGAAAATTTTTGTAAGACTACCTCTGCAATTTCTCCAACAACTAGCCATTCAGGTGTCCACTGGATATAAGGAATTAGAAATTTATTCTTTAAAATAAATGTCTTTTGCAGTAATTTGAGTGGAACTAGAGATTGTTATTTAAAGTAAGATATCTCAAGAATGGAAAAGCAAATGCCAAAAGTACTCTCTAATAATTTAGAACTAATTAGTGAGTACACATAAACAGAAGCAAAAACAAAGACGATATGATTATCTCAAATGACATAAAGCATTTGACAAAATTCAGTACCTTTTAAATAAGAACTCTTAAGAAAATAGGTATAGATAGAACATATCTCAAAATTATAAAAGCCATATATGACAAACCTACAGCTAATATCACACTGAATGGGGAAAATTTGAAAGCATTCCCACTTAGATCTAGACTACACAAGGCTGCCAACTGTCACAATTCTATTCAAAAAAATGCTGGAAGTCCTAGCCAGATCAATCAAACAAAAGAGGAAATCAAGGATATCCAAACAAGAACAGACGATGTCAAACTATCAGTCTTTGCTGACAATGTGATCTCATACCTAGAAAACCCAAAAGATTCTGTCAAGAGACTCCTGGAATTAATAAATAAATTCAATGGAGTCTCAGGATGCAAACAATTGTATATAAATCAATAGCATTCCTATATACCAACAACAATCATGCTGAGAATCAAATCAAAGACCCAATACCTTTCATAATACCAATAAAGGAAATAAAATCTCTAGCATGGTATTTAACCAAGGTAATGAAAGACCTCTACAGGGAAAACTACAAGTCCCTGAAGAAGGAAACCTCAGAGGATAAAAGGAAATGGAAAAATATGTCATGCTTATGGACCAGCAGAATCAACATTGTTAAAATGTTTATACTACACAAATCTGTGATTTACAGATTCAGTGCAATCCTCTTTTATATCCCAATGTCATTTTTTAAGATCTAGAAAAAATAATTCTATGTTTCATATGTAACCAGAAAAGACCCCAAATAGTCAAAGTAACCTTAAGCCAAAAAGAAAAATCAGGTGACATAACTTTATCAGACTTCTAACTATATTGTAGGCTATGGAGACAAAAACAGCATGATAATGGCACAAGAAAGGAGACATAGAACAACAGATCAGAATAGAAAACAGATATATAAATCCACACTCATGTTGCCATCTGATCTTTATCAAAGTAGACATTAATATATACCAGGAAAAACAATCCCTATTTAATAAATGGTGCTGGGAAAATTAGATAGCCACATGTTGAAGACTAAAAAACAATAGGTTGAAAAAATTTAGGAGATGGTAAATTTTATTTGGTTTTGGTGAAAGCATAAGTTCATAACATCCATGAGTCTTAATATATGCTTGCAGGGGTCCTCAAATTATGGCCCGTGGGCCACTTGAGGTGGTATGATTGTATTTATTCCCATTCTGTTTTTTTACTTCAAAATAAGATATGTGCAGTGTGCATAGGAATTTTTTCATAGTTTTTTTTTAAAACTATAGTCCAGCACTCCAACAGTCTGAGGGACAGGGAACTGGCCCCCTGTTTAAAAAGTTTGAGGACCTCTGCCAGAATGAGAACTGTTATGAGAATGTTTATATGATTATTGTTTTCAATAGAAAAAAAAAATGTGTGAAATCTACTGATAAATATCTGTCATGTATTCATACAGGAAAATATAATTCTCCAACTTAAATGGTCTTAGATTTATGGAAGAAATTCTACTAAATAGTCTGAACGATATGATATCTTACAAACCAAAATACTGGGAACTTTTACACCCCTTTGACAGAATTGGACAGATCTTCTAAACAGAAACTAAACAAGGGACTTAAATGTAACACTAGATTAATTTGGTTTAATAGACATATACAGAACATACCACCCCAAACCTAATGAGTACACATTCTTCTCCTAGGTTCATGAATCATACTTCAAAATTGTCATAATCCTAGGACACAAATCAAACCTCAACAAAATCAAAAGAATTGAAATTATACCTTGTATCTTTTCAAGCCACAAGGGAATAAAGATGGAATTCAATGCCAACAAAAACCTTCATCCCCACACAAAGGCATGGAAACTAAAGAATCTTATGTTGAATAACAGCTGGGTCAAGGAGGGAGCAAAGAATAAAATCATCAGATTCCTCAAACATAATGACAATGAAGTCACAAACTACCAAAACCTGTGGGATATTGCAAAAGTACTTCTAAAAGGGATATTTATTGCATCAGATACCCATATCCAAAAAACAGAAAAAACTCAAAGAAACAACCCACTGAACAACCTCAAGGAACTGGAAAAGAAAAGCAATTCAATCCCAAACTTAGCATAAGAAAATAAGTAACCAAAATTAAATCAGAAATAAATGAAACCCAAAATAAAAGAATCATTCAGAAAATTAATGAAACAAAATGTTGGTTCTTCATGAAGATAAACAAAATTGATAAACCTTTGGTCAGATTAACTAGAAAGAGAAAACTAAATCTCTTATACCCTCAATCAGAAATTTAAAAAAGGTGAAAAAGCAAGAGATAACATACAGATACAAGAGATCATGTCTCATTCCTACAAAGAGCTCCATGCCCAGAAACTTGACAATGTGGAAGAAATGGACCAATACCTCAAAGCATACAACCTCACAAGAAGAAATAGATGAGAAATGTTATATATTTCCCTTGATGTCCTGAATGTCATCAAAATGTTTTTCTTTTAATATTCCCCTGGGTGATATTAAAACAATAATAATTATTTATTAACATTTATTTAATTTACTATTATGAATTAATTAATTTAACTAAAATTAATCAATATTAATATCCTTGGGTAAAAAAAAATTGGGGACCAGATACAGTGCTCAAGAATAGTTATTTGTTTACTAAAAACTGTCAACACACACTGTCTAAACTGATATATTGTCATGATTCAAAAGCCATGAGTTGTTGGCCAAGATTTTCAATTAAGATTTTCATGATTCTCTATCAATTGTATTTGGTCTGCTATGCTCCTCATAGTCAGCTGATGATTTTGATACACACTGATGATTTTTTGCAATGTTTTTTCGGTTCTGCTTGTTACCAACTGCCCTGACCAGCAGTGATGCTCTCTCTCCCCTCCGAAAAATGTCTAATCCAATAAAATTGACATTTTATTCATATCCTTATCCCCATAAACTTGGACTAATAGGTACTTGTTTTCACTTCCATTCTTACCAAGTTCATCAAAAAAAGTATGAATATTTGCTCATTGCTTTGATTCAAACTCTAATATTCTTGCCTCGGCACAAAAAAACATGCAATAACAATAATAAATGTCACTCAGAAAGAGACTGCCAAATGGTGACATGAACACAACTCTGAGACACTGATATGCCAATGTCATGAAAACCTACTGAGTTTGTACAGCACTGCCAACATAAGTACACAGTGGCAAGTTCACAAATTTAATTGTCAGAACACATATATTGCTTTTCATACACAATTTGGTAATTATTATATCCATTCCATCTATGTTTTTGAATTTGTTTGCCATAAAATTGTTATTGTTAATAGAATTTTCTAATTAAAGGCTTAATATCTATAAAATGTAGAGTGCTTAAGGATGTCCCCTCGTTCATTTCTGTTATTGGTAATTTTTGTTTTATTTCTTTTATTCTTGATCAGTGTTGCTACAGAGAATATCATTCTAAGCATTTCAAAATTAACTTTGCTTATATTTTAAAATTTATTTTTCATTGTGTCTTTAAACAATTTCAGATTTTTTTTATTAATAAATTATTGTGCTTGCTTTGGTTTTAATGTGCTTTTCTTTTTCTAATTTCTTAATTTAGAAGATTTTGTTTTTGTTTATAACATATATACTTGGCAGTTCTTCCAGATGAATATTCTGATTAGCAATCAACTGAAGAATTGAGGAAAATTCTCTCAGGTTCATAGATCTCTGTCTCCCCCTCTCTGTCTCTCCATCTCTTTAAAGAGCTTTCTCCTCTTTAGTACTCTGCCCTGCAAATTTCACCTGCCTTGGCCACTCTAACTCTGAACTCTTTTTGTTCACCTCTCTTAGCTCTCCAAATAGAAAACTTCCGTGTCTGGCTCCCCACTCTCTGCATTACTGACTGACTTGGAATACTCTTCTAAACGGCAAGCTAAAGATTGTTTCTCTCTATTATCTCAAAGATTAGTGTTCTGTTGCCCCAAATGAAAACTATTGTTTTATATTTCTTATACAATTTTCTACCTTTTTGAGATATCAAGGTAAATCTTTTTTTATGTTGGCCCATCATGACCAAAAGAAGTAATTATCAGTTTTTGGATATCAATATGTAGCTTGACATTAAAAATAGACCTTTGTCTTATTTTAATTAACGAGATGCCTAATTCATTCAGAACTGTATCACTGCCTTAATTATCACAGTCATGTCATCACTCCTATTGCTAATAGAACATAAAATCCAAGCTGGAATCCATAGGCCAAAAGATAGTATGCTGTTTTAGTGTCTTTGTATTAACAAGGACACAGACCAAGATCAACATTGATTCGATTTATCACTTCCGTGATGGTTCACATGGTGGTGGATTCATTAACTAATGATTTTTTTTAACTTTTTATTCTTAAATAATTTTTAGTTTCACTATGACCATTTTGATGATATGCATTTAACATAGCTATCACAGCATTTGGTTTCTTATTTATTTAGCTTTTATAAATCAAACACAGGCTAACTAATTTGCAACATTACAATCTAAGTCCCAGAATTTTGTACATTTCTGTGATGAACAGTGATATCCACTTTTCATCTTACATTCAAATATTTAAACTTCCATACCTTTGAAATTTCACTGGACTCTGTGTGGCTCAACATACCACTAAAAGCCTTAATCAGGGAACTTTTACCTAGGTGATCAGGAACATGGTACTGATTGTGATACCTTGAAAATGACTCATGATATCCCCGACTCTTACATATAATGAATTGGTCCAATAGGAGAGAAAGGGAAGAATTCATTGGGTGGGGTATCACCTTATTATTAAACTAAATAAGTCAGTACCAAACTTTTTAAAATGTAAATCTCTATTTTATGTACACAAATGACACATGTAATAGTAAATGTCTCTGTTGAAAATAGAAAAGAAAAATATTTTATAAGTACCATGTCATGAAGAAACATACAACTGACATGTCATAATGTGATTTCCAATTTTTCACTCATTGCCTTTTATTCATGAACCCATATACAGACTCATAAACACAAACAAATAAAAGCCTCTTACTCTCATTCACTTTTTATGGACAATGCTATAAAAGAAAGAAAAATTTGAAGTGTATGAGCTACAAATGTTTAACTTATAACTACAATGTTCAGGAATGTATATGTGTGTGTATACACAGACAAATATATTTAAGTAAATATACAATTTAAATCTGAAAAAATATTGAGTCAAAAAATTTAGTCTAAATCTAAGATGAAGAAATGATTACTGAGTGCATATTCTGTCTTAGAATCATTCTATACTTAAATGGTAATGATAGCTTAAATTCAGAATTTATACTTAATTATGATTAACAGAGGTTATAGAAATGTTCCCCATGTGGGATATGACTAAATAGTAGTAGAGAAGAAATCGTCATCGTAACAGAAGTATTAACGGAAACATAAAATTTTCTTTCCTCTAATCATTTGAATGTGGTGATTTATAGATTGGCTATTATAGAAAAAGATAAGAGATTTTTAGTATCAGGAACAAGCAATTTGCTTTAAACTTACATGCTGCCCAGAATTTTTGGAGTTTCCTAGAAATTATGCCTATTCCAGATAGTGTGGCCATAATTTTCATTCACTGAAAATTCTGATAACTCTCGTCAGCAGGAGAAGGAAATAGATTTGATCTATTTATTCATTAAAATTGTACTACCTAGAAAGACTATTATTTCTCATAGTCATGCTAGTTGTTCTGGTTAATATATGAATCATAGAGAAAAAGGTGACATTTTCTGGCTTGATTTGAATTTATAAAAGTTAACATTAAGAAAAAAGGTCAAAGATTTTATTGTTATCTTTTCTAGATAATGTATTAAAATGACCTTAGAAATTATTAATAAAAAATTTGCCAACTCCATTTATTAGAAGGATCAAATATCTTTCTTGAGACATTTCATAGAGCCTTTCCTTCTGCTTAGTGACAACCCAGCCTCTTATTCAAATACTTGTGCTATATGAAGAGACTGCATTCCATAAGATATCCAGAAACAAATGAAAATAGCCATATATTTTTTTCTGATCTGAAAGAAACCATAGAAAATATTTAGTTTGGGATGTGCATTTTACAGTGCATCATTATAGCTCATTGCAACCTTCAAGTCATAGGCTCAACCAATCCTTCTGCTTCAGCCTTCTGAGAAGCTGGGACTATACGCATAAGCCACCATGGCCAGTTGACTTGTCTATTTATTGTAGAAGGGAGATTTTACTATGTTGCTCAGGTTATCTTGCATTTCTGCTTTCACTGTGCCCATTCATATTCTTGATTTTACAAAAACATCAAGATCTAAATAAAAATGTTTCTATTTTACTCTTAAGTTGTTATATGTATAATACTGGAAGTATTTGGGGTCTTTATTTAGAATTTTGGTGAGAGAAATTACTGATATGTAGAAAAATAAAAGCTCAAGTGCATGAACTATATTCATATACATATATTCTTACAAAAACTAAAACAATCAGTTAAGCACTATGATGTAATTAATTTATGCTGTTGTTTTGACCACAAAACAGTTATCATTTTCCCTGTATTCAACACAAATTAAATGTTTATCTTCTTGTATTTAAAATCCATAGTGTTAATGTTTCATTTCAAATCCTTCTCAATCAATTGTTATGAGGGATGGTTCTTACATATTTTTAGAACAATAATGCCAAATAAAATATGAATGATAATTTCCTACTTGACGGTGGTTTCATAATATGTATGAAAATAAGTGACCGTTGCACTGAAATGACCATTCTCAAGTGAGTATTATCAAGAAAACTTCCTTAGAGAATGGTGCCAGAGGAAGAACTAGCTTTCACTAATGACGCTTAAATCCAGGTGACTGGAAAGTGCAGAAATAAATAAATTTCATCCTAGAAATTGACACAATCAATTTTAATTTTACTTAAACATCTTCCAGTTGTCATAGAATTGTTTCCTTCCATCTTCAAATAATTTGATATAACATGTTATTAGTTCTTCACAGGTCATCATTTTCTTTCTATTTTTTCTCTTATAATATTTTAAAAAATCATAAATTCACATTTTTCCTTTTGACCATGAACTAGAACTATAATCTATCATCATTAGAATCTTTGAAATAAAAAATAATAATTTGTTTAGTATTAAATAATAATATTTCTTCATAGTCTTATGTCTGTACAAGGGAGGAAATATATGAAAGTTAACTCTGTTTTTCTCATTTCAAAAGGAATATTATTTATTATGAAGCTTTTAATCGCAAACATTTTCACTTAATAAAATATTGCTACATCTTCAAGATCATTTGCTATATTTCAAAACTCTTCTTAGGTTGGGCACAGAAGTGGCTCAGACTTATAATCCTAGCACCCAGGGGGGCCAAGGTAGGTGGATTGCTTGAGCTTAGCAATTGGAGACCAGCCTGAGCAAGAGTGAGATCCCATCTCTACTAAAAATTAAAAAAGTAGCGGGGCATGGTGGAGGGCACCTGTAGTTCCAGCTACTTAGGAGACTGAGGACAGAAGATCCCTTGAGCCCAAGAGTTTGAAGTTGCTATGAGCTATGACGCCAGACACTCTACCCAGTGTGAGAGAGTGAGACTCTGTCTCAAAAATCAATCAATCAATCAATCAATCACTCTCTTTGTACACTAATTCTTCTCACCATCTCTTGGATTGTTTGAATTGAGATCACTGTCAGAATGAAGGTCATAGAGCAATGTTGCACACTACATTCCTCTCTCCAGTTACAAATGCTGCTTTTTTATAGTAGGTAAAATTTAATTTTATCAATTTTAACTTTATCTTGAGTGAAACAAAAAGTGGTAAGAAGGCTAAGCAGATGGTTGTCACAATTGAAGAGTGCAAATAAAACTTAAGAGAAATTTGCCAGACTGGTAGCAGAAAGGAGAATTAATTAGTCATTAAACTCATTTCCCTGTTCATGAGTATTACATACGAAACCCTTTACATAACATGTGGAATATAATCCTATTGATCAGCCCAAACAATTCATAAAACATTAACAGAATTTCTCTTATGATAGTTTGCAGTAAATATCAATGTACTACAATGACTTTCTTATTAATTATAAAATGAAAAACTATATAACAATAAAATGAATTAGAAAATAAATGGTTTATGCTTCTTTTTGTATTACTAGACAAGCTTTGCCTTGAACTGAATGGTAGTCCATTCAAATAAAATTTAGGAGAAAAACGAGTATAATTTTGGGTGGAGGATGAGGTAGGGGAGCATGGGTACTCTCTTTTTCACGTAAGGTAACATTCATAACAAACATCAATTCACCTTGTAAATATAAACTTTATAGACATTGAGGAAAAACATATTTTTCATGTCTGGAAATAAAGTAAGAGATGTAAGTAGTTGGTTTTATATTATATGATTTCTTCAGAAATTTTGCATATTTTAATATAGAAGGATATGGGCAAATTGCATTGCTGCAGATATTTCTGAGACTATAAATTAGCCCAAATAATTCTGGAAGATATTCTGTTCTCAAGATAGTTGAAAGAAAATCACTTTTCTCATTCTCATAAATATGTTAATTAAGATTTTAACATAGATAGAACTCACCAATATAAAACATAACCACAGGATCTAGGGCCACTTCAAATACATGAAATCAGGAGGCTCAGCTCATGTTAGTAAGGATTTCCAGCCTCCTAACTCTCTTTTAATAAGAGAAATCTAAATGAGCAAATTTTAAGAAATGTTTTCCCTCATATACTTCGAGAAGATTTGTAATATAAAGCAGAGATTTTTGGGGGAAGATATAGGACTATAAACCAAATAGATCTATCTGAACAAAGAGGCAATGACACGTGTATAAATTTTGTAACCAACTTGAAATACTTTTAGGATACAATAACAAAAATAGTATTTACATTCAGAAACTTCATTATTTTGATTGATTTCGCAGAGGTCTGTATAAATATGTACAAGTCATACTTCACACTTAATGCTTCCTACCAAACATGAAAAGCAATATATGTGTGTATGTATATATATATATATATATGCATGTGTGTTGTAAATTATACATATAGTATGAGAAAGAAACAGATTGAGAGGAGCAATGTCTAGGTACCATATTGGAATCTATCTTATTGGTTCCAACATAAGGTAACACTAATGCCTGACTCACAGCTCCCTCATCAATAATTCAAAACATTAATAATTTTGTTAAAAACCCACCTGCTAATAGGACTCAGAAGACTGTTCAAGCATCCAGAACCAGATTTAAACCTAAGACATGAAATTATAAAAATACTAGAAGAAAATGTGAGAAAAACTCTTAATCTTATAGGCTTAGGGAAAGAATTAATGAAGAGGATCCCACTGGCAAGTGCAGCAACTAAAATAAATAAATGAGATCTGATGGAGTCAAGTTTCTGCACAGCTAAGGACATAACCAACAATGCAAAGTGACAACATTCAGAATGGGAGAAGATATTTGAGGGAATACATTTCAGCGCAGAACAGAGTTTGACAGTGATATCACAAGTGCCTTCTATTTCTCTCCATTTCTTTCTACACAATTGCTGCCACCATCAAGATCTTGCTAATACATGTGGTTTCACACTACCCACTCCTTCTTTGGTGTTCATCATGACATTATCATCATTTGGTTTTGTTGCAGAAGTTATCTATGAGCTCTACCTGTTCTCCCTATTTCTGTAAGAGAAAAGCATGCATTTGGTAAGTGTAATACCATCATCTTGCTGTTAATCTTTTAAGTTAATTTTTTAATTATACTGGACACACTTATTTTTTAAAGAAATTTTTGAGAATCATTTCCTTTATTTAGTTCCATAAAAGTTTCAGTCATTTTATAAACTATTTTTCCTCTTTCCTTCCCTCTATAATTTCCTTTGTAAAATCATTATAGTCCTTGATTGGAGATACTTGGATTATCGTCCCTGTCTTAATTTTTTCCTCGTATTTTCCTTTTCTTCACTTCTCCACTTTGCATGCAGATAAAAGCAAAATTTCTGTCTCTTGTCAGTATCGTCTTTTCAGTTTGTTAAGATCATTTATTCCATCCTTCCGGCTACTACATGTTCATTATCCATAGATAATTCTTCTTTTTACAACTTAACTCCTGATTAACTCAAAACCTTTAATAGATGTTATTTCAATGTATAATTTAAAATTTAAATCACAATTTAATATCTAGTAATTTCTATATTTATTTTCCTATATGTGTGCTCTCCTATTTTATGATCGTAAATTTTTATTTCATGCATAGAGTTTCTTCTTGCATGTTGTAATTTCTGTTTGAGATGCAAGGTTGTATAAAGACTTTTCTATTCTCTTTTCAATTGTTTTTATTGGTTATTTCATCCCAAGGTCTTTGAAGTTCATGTCTCTAAAATACCTATTTTATTAACAGAGAGCAGATACTTGCTCTTTCTCTAATCTTTCTTGTGTACATTTTGTTCTTTCCCTGGATGTCAGCATCCATAAGTTTTCTGTGAATTCTAGGTGAATGGGTGGAGACATTTTTTCCTGCTTATGATTAAGAAGCATCATATCCACATTCTCTGTCTCAAACTGGGAGTTCAGAGTCTTTTCATGATATTGATGTTATTTATTTGATCCTACTATTCACTTAGACATAACAATACTAGATTTTGAACCTGTATCTTATACGGGCCTTTCAGCACCTACTGACTTCAGTACTAATTTAAAGTCTAGGATTTCTTTAAATATGTTTATGGAAGTGTTCATCTTATTTTCCACATATTGCTTCTCAATATGTTTGAAGCATATTGTTAAGTTTTAGAATAGATTAATGCTAACATCTTATCTCAAAAATCTAAGAATATTTAGGGCATTAGAAAGTCATTTGCTAGTTAGTGAGCAAGCATAGGGATTTTCCCTTGTAAGAGTTGGTCCAGTTGCTAGGTAGGGTAGCTTGTACCTGTAATCTTAGCACTCTGGATGGCTGATGACTGGTGGATTGCTTAAGCTCAGAAATTCGAGATTAGCCTGAGCAAGAGCAAGACTCTTATCTTTACTAAAAAAGTTGAAGACGTGTCGGGAGCCAGCCCATACACAACCGTAAGTGCCCCTAATGCTGGGCAGTAACAAGGGAATGAAGAAAATAAAGACAACAGAACTAGAGTAAAATTTATAGAGTGGGCCTAGGGAGTCAGGCCCTTTATGTGAGAGACAGCAACGAACAATGTACTCTGTTTTTATTATTTCGCTTGATCAACAAATAGGTGTTTATAGCATCAATAACATATGCCATCCTTGTGGTTTTTCATGTTGTAATTTTCCATTACCCATCTGTTTACCCTCTAGCTATTTTCAATATTCTTATTTTAAAAAATACTTATCATTCACTAATAAGATTACAGAAACTGGGGAGAAAAAATTTGAATTTACTTATCTCACATCCACAAGAAGTAGTCTTCCTTGTTTAATGAGCCAGGGGCACATGCTGTCTTAGTTAATCTTAAAATGGCTTCCTAAGCTCTTTTAGGTCCCAGCCAGGCCCTTATGGACCTTTTTCTGGGGTTACTTCTGGCTTCAGTCAGGCCCATATGGACCGTTTTCCTGAAGCCCTCCCTCACTGCAGCCAGGCCTTTGTAGGCCTTTCTCCTGAAGTCATTTGAAGTTTGTGCCAAGCGGTCTTGTGAAGCACAGATGTAGGGAGCCATCCTTCACACAACCCAGGAATGTCCCCAGTGCTAGGTGGTGACAAGGGAAGGAAGAAAAGAAAGTCAAGAGAAAAGAATAGATTTATAGAGTGGCCAGGGGCAATACTTATCAATCACTCATAGGGTTATAGAAAACAAAGGAAAAGAACATAGACTTTAAAACTAAATGTGATCTATTTAATCTTCTATGTTGCTAAGAGACAGTTTAATTAGTGTCCTACTCTTCTCAAGAGACAGAAAAATAGTAAAATCTCCTCTCACACCCACAAAAACTAGTCTTCTTTATTTAATGAGTCAGTAATATACTCTGTCTTAGTTGATAGTAAAATAACTTCCCAAACCCTTTTAGGTCCCAACCAGGCCCTTACAGACCTTTTTCTTAGGATCCTTTCTAACTTGCCAATTTCTTAGGCTTTTTTCCTAAAGTCCTTTAATGTTTGTGCCAAACTGTCTCATAAACCCCCCAATATTTTATGTTCTTTGTAGAGGCTCGTGTTCTCTCTCATCATCCTATATACCTGACCTTGATTACAAAGCTTTTTATACAATCATTTTATTATCATGTCAATCTAAATCTATTCTTATAATCCTAACTTCCCTAATGTTCACCCACAAAAAACTAACTGGTGTTGTGGCAAGCACCTGTAGTCCTAGCTACTTGGGAGGATGAGGCAAGTGGATTGTTTGAGCCCAAAGACTTTGAGGTTGCTGTGACCCATGATGCCATGGCACTCTACTGAGGGTGATAAAGTGAGACGCTATCTCAAAAAAAATTAAAAAAATTAAAAAAATGTTTGTCCAGTTGTATTAGTCATCCCAAGGTGAGCCACTTTATTTCTTGCAAATAAGGTATATCTTAAATTATGGTGTTATGTTTAATTATTTCTATGTCACAGTAAAGTTTCAGAATGGCTATGGCACTCTTCTAGTTAGCCTAAAATTAAAGCCATCCATTTGGGCCTCCCAGGAAACAGTGAGTTTGTGAAGGCAGAGATACAGCACTGCACTTCCCAAGTGGACGCTGTAGAGATAAGCAAATTTCTTTATTCTCTAGGTCATTTGTCCAGATGGATCACCACATGCATCCTGAATATCCTTTCTATGAATAATGAGTCACTTGGCATAGCTGAGTCAGTTTCAGAAATGAATCCCCTAAGAGTCCATTTTTATATTTGAACATTAAAAAGGTCACCCCTCAGAAATTGGGCTCCACATGAATTTTCACTAATAATTTTACAAAATTAATAACATGAGTAAGTTTATGAAATTATTAATTTGCCTTAAGACCCTGAACTCATTGAATAGTTTCATAATTATAAATAGAATGACCTTTATGAAATATATATATAGCTACCAGCTATGTCATAATGTCAATATTTTTTTCATGTAATAACTTTTGTTGTTAACACCAAGTTTGATATAAAACTAAAAACACTTAAAATCATGTCTCATAAAAATACATTGTGGCAAATCGATGACAGTTTCTGCCAAGGTAATCAGAAATGTCAGGTTTAATTTTAACATGCTGGAAGCATTTATTTAACCATCTGCCTATCTCCCTTAGCAATATAGAAAAAAAGTAAAAGAAACCATGTGCATATCAGTGAAATACACAAGATAAGAACAGACCCTCAATAAAACATTATTTTATTGCTTCAAAAATATACTCTAGGCTAACTTTTCTCTAAATCATGGGAGTACAAAGCTGCAGCAACTCGTAAGAACCACATAGACTAATATTGAACTAAAGCCCATAGCGTGTATATCAGAATCTTCGGCTAGAAAAGGAACACACAAGTTGTATAGTTTATATTTTAGTCTTACAAAACTACTGTACCCAATCACACCCTTCTAAAACACCATCCTGAAAATTCACATAGATTATAAAGCAAACTAATTTTCCCTAGCATATATAAAAACAGTCATTTTGGAAACTGACTTTTATACTCACACCATTGTTTCCCAAAATATGTTTTGAAGAAAAATGATTTTGTAGTATTTAGATAGGAATTACAAAGTTTTTCCATTACTGGAATAAAGTCGGTAGCTGAATAATTTATGTAAATCTATTTAGAAAAAGAACCGATTACCCAGTAAATTATTTGAATCTTTTGATTTGGATTTATCTTACAAAATAAGATGAAAAATAATGAAAATTGATAGAGAACATTATCTACGTAACAAAATTTAAGTTACTATATAAAATGTGCTAATTTTAGCAAAAACAACATTTTAATTTTTGTGTGGTTTTCTAATATTTCTATGAAATATTATCATACTCATCACATCTTGAACTTCCCATTTGACTTTTATAAAAAAATTGTAAATATCATTTTGGAAAAATATCTGAAAGCAAATTCAATTTTTAATGAATTCTTAATCTTTTGGAAATTGCCTCATTTGTAATCTTTTCATTTTGTTTGCAGTGATTGTGACGTACTTGCTTTAACTATACAGTGCAATCAGCCATAGAAACGTGCCACTACTTTGCTACTTATTTATTTGCTATCTCTTAACTTCGAACTGGTGGGCTAGGAAACTTAAACTGTTTTCCAGACTCCTGGCTAGATGGATTCCTCTGGAAACTGCCAGTAGGAAAAAGCCGTTGGAAATCACAAGGCAGAAGGGAGAGAATGATTCCTGTCTAACGTCTCTGCAAGTATAAGCTGCTGAAGGTTATCTCGCGGCAACAGCAGTAAGGGAGATGTGGATTCCTGCATCTGAGCAGAGGCAGGATACTTTTCCACACTTCCAACCCTGGTCATTGCTGTAGCTTTGGGGGGATGTGCCAAAACCCCAACTTGACAATGTTTCCCAACACAGCAGCTGTTATGTGGTGCAGGCTTATGGGTTCCAGATTAGGAGTGGCAGGACTTTCTCAATATTGCCTTTTATTTTTTTATTTTTTGCTTCTCCAGTAACCTTATTTTGGCTTTGTTCTTGTAGTCTTTCCAACATTGCCTGAAGCATTTCTTTGCATTAAATTCCACCTGGGTGAAATGAGAAGAGTGATTTCTGTTTTCTGGACTATGTCCCCCCTGAAAGAGGTACCAAACAGTTGATCATGATGGGCAGGGACAAACTCTCTTGGTAAACAGTGCAGACTGATGTTTAAGTGACCAATTAATTTTAGTATGAGGATTACTTTTGGCTCTAAACCAACCAGATTTGGGGAACTAATATGATGAATTCTTAGCTACTACAGATGCCCTTTAATCTGAGTAAAGATTATTGCAGTCACATCATTTTGGGAAAGGTGGATACTATGGTCTACGTTGTATCTCCTTAAAATCCATATATTAAAGCCCTAATCACCAGACCTTCGGAAGGTGACATTATTTTGAGATAAGACCTTTAAAAAATGAAGGTTACTGAAGTGTTATGGCTAAACACGAATTCCACCTCACTAGTGTCCTTGTAAGAACAGTTGAGAGAGAAACCAGGGAGATCCAAGAGTAAGGAAAGGCTTGGTGAGGACTGAGAAGATAGTCGTCTGCAAACCCAGAAGAAAGGCTGAGAGAAAGACAACCCGCTGATAACCTGCATGTTGGGTTATGCGCCACCAGAGCTGCGGGAAAGTGAATTTGGTTCTTAAGTTACCCAATTGGTGTATTGGGTTCTGGCAGCTGTAGCTGACTAAGGCAGGTGGTTAAAGTAAGGCACATAATTACTTTCTTTCTTTTTTCTGTATAAACGTCCATTGTGATTTTTCCTTTTAATTTTTGTCCCCCACAGAGCATTTCACAGAACTGGTCACAGAACTGGTGTTAGCAGACACTTGTTCCAAATGCAGCTTATCTTAGTCACCCATGGCTCTCAGAGGGATGGATGGCTTCCCATCTCACTGGACATTCTGCAGAAACCTCAGTCCCTCACAATGTGAATTTCTTGCTACATGACCTCTAGCTTTCCCCAGAGCTTCTATTCCAACAGAGAGGGGAAAGCCACAATATCTTTAATAAACAACCCTCAAAAACAGCATATCCTTCTTCTGCACATTCTAATGGTCACAGAGACCAGTTCTGATACAATATGGAGGGACAGACTGTCTGAGGGTATGAATACCGGGAGGTTAGGATTACTGTGCCATTTTGGAGGATAGATCAAATAGATTGAGAATTGTAAAATAAATCGTTGAATTAAATTTGAAGCCAGTTACTGTCTTACTTATGTTTTTGCTTTAAATATCTTATCAATATAATATATTTAGCAGTGTTTTTAACACTGAAGTTCTTGCTATTGTCAATTCTTGGGAGCAGTCTCAATAATCTTATTCTAACCACAACACAATGAATATCAAGAAAAGTTTTGTTCATACTTTCAAGAAAAGCAGAGTAAATGAGAAATAGCTGTGAGGCAAACATGAATTTGTCTTTTGACATTCAAAAATCACACATTTATTTCCTATCAGGCTTTTTCTCATATTTAAAAAATCATTTAGTTTGACCAGGAGTACTGGAATGTGCTGAGAGCCTCAGCTACATGGAAGCCTGAGGCAGAAGTGTCACTTGAGGCTAGGGGTTTAAGGCTGCAGGTCAAGTAGCGTCATTGTATTAACTTCAGTTATTACAGAAACTAATAGCATTTTCCCCAGGCTTAGTAAATTCCTCTTTACACATGCAATAGCTTGAGGTGAGTTGTGAGATATTTTTGTTTTCTGCTTTCTCCTCATCCTCCACTTCCAATTAAAGAGTTTGATTCAGCCTTCAAATTACACAATCCTGTCCAGTTTTGCCATTTGTCACCTTGTCAACCTAATTTAATGCCGTCACTGTTCTTTGCTTCTCGTTTGGAACAGCCTCTTGTCTCCTGTTTATCAAATTGACTTCCACCTAACTCAGGCTTTACTCAGGAACCACAGTCATTATTTCCAATGGAAATACATAGGTAATAATTGTCAGTGGCTTCTGATTGCATTTAGATTAACATCCAAACTCCTTACAGCCTCCAAGGCCCTACATCATATTTGACTTGTAGCCTCATTTTTTGTGAAGTTCCATACCCACTTGTCTTAATTTCATTTCTTTAAAGCCTTAAACTCTTTGCACATGCACTGTTGTCTTTGAAAGAGTGTATTTCTCTATTCTTGTTATGACTGAGCTTTCTGACTTCAAATTTCAACTAAAACTATGATCTCGGATAGGATTTTTCTAAATAAATCTGCCTTGCTAGAGAGAGAACCCACCACTTTCTAGTAATGCATTTCTTTTGACACAAAATCTCCCAACCTCTCCTAATTCTCTACTATAGAAAACACCATTTCATTCCCTTTTTTAATTGCTAATTTTCCAATTGTTACTCAGAAGGTAAAAATCTCTTTTTTATTATCCCTGCAACATCGTTGCCTATAATATGGCTTTGCATTTTTGAATAAACATATGAATAAATATACAGCCATAGATACATTACCAAATATTACCCGAATTGAATAATTGAATTAGTTCCTCTTCAGCAGCTCTACTCAGAGCCTGGACATCTGACCTGTTAGTCTGACCTAGTACCTTTCTACCCTCAACTGTTGTTAACTTTAGTAAGCAATGAGTTTTTCACATTTTATCCAGATTCTTTTCAATTTCCAATTCTTCTCAATTTTCACCAGTATACCAGACTCTATTTGTTGACATAGACAAAAGTTTTTAATATAATAGCTGAAAAAAATTTTAATTTTTTTTTAAATCTTTAATTCTATTTTTAAAATTTTTAATTTTAAAAAATTATAGTACATATATTAGGGGTACACAGGTTTTATTTACATACTTTGTTTTTTGTGCAGATTGAGTCAAAGTTATGACTCAATCTTGTGTGCCCCTACCCCTATTATGTGCTATACTGAATATGTGTGAATATACTCATTCCCTCGCCCCTCTATCCCAAGTTCATTTTCACTGAACTGGAAACCATTATTCTACATCAGTGGTTCTCAAGCTGTGGGTCGCGACTCCTTTGGGGGTTGAACGACCCTTTCACAGGAGTCGCCTAAGACCATCCTGCATATCAGATATTTACATTAAGACTCATAACAGTAGCAAAATTATAGTTATGAAGTAGCAAAAAAAATAATTTTATGGTTGGGGGGTCACCACAACATGAGGAACTGTATTAAAGGGTCACAGCATTAGAAGGTTGAGAACCACTGTTCTAAATGAAACATCACAAGAATTGAGAAGAAAAGCACATATACTCAATACCAAGTTGGAACTAATAATTGGTGAGCACCTATGTGCATGTGTGGAAGTGAAAATGATTTTCAGTGATCAAAATATTTTACTTTAAGTTGAATATAAGTTAGAGAGCCTAAGTGCTAACAGGGCTATTATTATATACATAAAACCTTAACTTATAAAGAAAAGTTAGAGATGGAAGTATTTCTCTGTGTTCTAGTAAAAACAAATGTTTTTACCCACTGGCATCAGTATGACGAAGCCACTCAAATCACTTATGGATCAGGGGACCCAACAAATGAAAACTAAGAACAGGTATTATTATAGTCTACCATTTATAATTCTTTTAACGTCTTTAGGGTCTTTAATTCATCATAGCTGGCCAAAATTCACACATATTTTCAATATCCCAGAAATAGCAGACACAGCAGTAGGAAGAAATATGTGCTTTATTGTCACTTTTAGCCGTGTTATTGGGTGAACTTTTACAGACAAATGTCAATGTATTTAAGTAAAGTGCCTATATCACAGTTAATATTAAACACATAAGTAATGGCACAGGCCAACAAAGTTAAGACAAGAGAAATCAAAATACTCTGAACATTCAACTATTCATGACATGTTTTGAGTTTTAAATATCCTAAGCTTTACAAAAATTTGTGCATAATAATACAAAGCAATATCCATTTTCTCTACTCTTAACCACTCAACAAAGCTAAACAATTTACATTCATCTTTCTTATTTGTTTCTTCCCATTCTAGTCAGGAGACTCTGAATTTTTAAAAATAATATCTATAAGTACATATGTTTTGTATATCTCTTTCATCCTTTACAAATAGTTTTATTCTTGATGATACTTGAGTAGATCCCTCTCTAATGATTACTATTTTTATTGAATATGATAATTAGATATTGCCTTCATCTATAGTTGAAAAGACTTCCTGGTTCTCAGTCAGTAAACATCTAATAATAATCATGTCTACTAAGTGCTTTGCATATTATTAAACTCTGTGAAATTCAATCAGGATTATCTCCCTTTGTCTGCCTTTGTAACATGAATCAGGCAGGGCTAAATCTGAGTATTTCAAAGCCTTGCCTCCCTTGCCCATCTGGATTCTGAAAAAGTACTAATTTCTCTTAGAAGTAATGCTGCAGAGAGTTTGGTTTAGAGATATTCTGAACTAGGCACACTTTCTTGACCTCAAGTGATCCTCCTGCCTCAGCCTCCCCAAGTGTTGAGATTACAGGTATGAGCCACAACACCTAGCAGTCTTTAACTTTAAATAAAAATTTAAATGAAATACTTTTTATTTGAAAGTTTTGATTTTTACTTTTGGTCCATCCTGGCCTCTACCTTATCTATAAACTCAGAGGAAATATATAGAATGGTTCTTATAAAATTAATTTAAATCATTTTTCATTTTTAAAATTTTAGTATAAAATATAATTTTATATAAATAACTCCTATGATGTATTATATATTTACTATATTTTTCTTTGAATATATCAATTTCAGAGGCATGCACATCAGGCAGTACTGTTGATTATGTAGTAACTTAATTCTAATATTACTTCTATGCTCGCATAAAACCCTTCTGAAAATCAATTCAAATTATAAATTAAGTGAAGTAAAAAGATTTTCACTTTGAAAGAAATCATCTAGTTCTTTCAATGAGTGTTAATATATTTCTATCCCACATTTTTTCTTCAAAACTAGAGATCCCAATTGCTTTAATAATGAGAGAATTAATGAAATAGTGGCTCAGAAAGCTTAGTCAGATACATAGCACCTTTTTGATCATTATTATAGATTTCTAGGTCCAGAAGAGACCAGAGGAGACATTTTATCCCATTGGATTAGTATTGCTTAAAAGGGTTTTAATCGCCAAATCAAAAATTGGTTCTTTACATCTTATAATTAATATGTAAGTAGTTGTCTCCTTATCTCTATTGTCTTTCAAATAAGGGTAAGATTCATACAAAAGGTGAAGAGTATTTTGAGGAATGTTTTTGCAATCCCTAAATTTCTACTCCCTCTACAATCTCCCCACAATTCCTCTATCTAGAGGAGTTTCTTTTGGAAAGATGTAAAATGTTAGTCATTTATTCATGCATTCACCTCACAATCAATAGCTACCATTTTGGATGCTGCCGCTAAATTAGTGGATAAGAAATAGTTACTGCATTTCCACTCTGTTTTGAAATTAATGATGATGATGGTAACATGTCATGTGTGCTAACTTGACAGATGAAAACAGGGCAACATGGAAAGATGAATATTGTTTTAAAACATGGACACAGGCTTCCACAGGTTGTGAAATCCAAGGCCAACATTGAGGAATAGTATAAGTTTGATGAATGAAGTAAATAGTAATTACAGTTTTTAGTTTGTTTGTTTGTTTTTGTTTTTGGTGTTTCCTGGAGAACAGAGCAAACTCTATGTGTATGTCTCTCTCTATATATATAGTTATATATATAAATACAGTAAGTTAGGGAAATGCTGGTTCATTTGAGGGACTGCAAACTTGTTGCCTTTGGGGAATGTAAAAGCCCTTTGATCCAACGAGCTGAAATTTAGAGTATCAGACTGGATTTAAAGTTATAAAAGGAGATTAGCTGTATTAAAAGTACCTTGCCATGTTAAAAAGTTTAGATTGCAGATTTTACCCACATCATTTAACAATTTAACTTTATAGTTTATCTTATAGAATTCTTAACACAGGGTTAAAAATTACCAAAAATTAAATTGCTCATGATGTAGGTAGTCTTTGGGAATTATAATATATAGAGCCTTAAGCATAAAAAATATTTTTAAAGGTTTTCTCATGTCTCTGCTAACCAATTTATTTACTGCACACCAAGAATCACTGGTATTGAAGTAACTTTCCCATAAACAGAAAATCATAAACTATGGAAAATACATTTTTAAAAATAATATGAAGGCATTGAAGGGTGAATAGGCAGAACTGAAGATGGACCAAACCTTAGAACAGGATATTTGAATCAAGTGAAATTGTATTTATGGAGCTTTTTGTCTGGCTTGTCCTTCTTCCTCATGGCTCAGGATATCTGGAACCCAAGAAAAACCCAAGGAGTTTTTTTTTGTTTTTGTTTTTTGTTTTTGTAATTTAAGGAGGTTTATTCTGAACCAGATTTGAGGACCATGACCTGGAGCCACACCGGAGAAGCATTGAGCCAGTGAACTCGCTGCCCTGGGGAGGTTACAATTTGGTTTTATACATTTAGGGAGACAGAAATCACAGGAGAGGTCATCAGTCAATATGAGGAAAACATACCTTAGTTTGGCCCCAAAAGGAGGGACATCCTGAAGCACCAAATCATGGACACAGTAGATGGAGGATAGTGTTGCCTGGGTAGGTGGAACATGAACAAAAATATACTAGATAAGGCAGAGCTGCAAACAGGATGATCCCAAGGATATGAGTATAAATTTCATCCAAATACTTAGCTAACTTATAAATTTGACATTCTATAGAATAAAACTTTTTATCAGAAGCCTGTTATTAACTTTAGCTGAGTAGCTTAGAGAATTCAGTGTAGATTTCAGTTGCTGGACACTTCATGAAACATAGCTTAAGAAAAAAATAATACTATTCAGGAGGATTTAAATAATCTAGTCTTTAAAACATATCTTCTGAAATGTCTAGAATGAAATAAAAAGTATTAATTATGTAAGAAACTATTCAAATGGGACCCATAATAAAGAACATACTTTGCTAATAGAAACAGATCACATCATAAGAAAGAAGAAAACGGTATTAAAATTGTGGTACTGAAGACACATTTGACTTCTGCAATCACAAGAGGTGCTCAACATAAACTTGTATTCATCTTTTGTTATTTATATATATTGAGTATTACAAATTTGAATACAGTTTTGTTTCTTTCTTAAGACATGTATACACTTTTGGCACCCTCTGTATTTACTGATTATCAAATACGCAGAAACTTTATGTTGGATTAGATTATATGAACAGTAATTCAATTTACAGAAATATGTTTAAGGACTCATCCCAATAGATATTCTCAGTCTCAACCAATCTAATGTGTTATCACATGATATTTGTCAGATACGTCCATATAAACCATATTGTTGTTTAGTGCAAATGTACTTTTAATTATATGGAACTGGTTACATATCTTATTATGTTATGCCTCTTTCACTAAACAAAACACTTGTAAGGTTCACAATTAAGATCATGAGTACATCTATTTAAAACTTCACATTTTTCCATTGCCCACATTATATTTCACCTTTCTCACATGGACATGCATGTTGATTGATTATATTTCTACCACAACGATAAGATAAGCAGGCTGGTATGTGCCCTTTATGGCTCTGTGGGATATATGTCTAAGATTAAAATTATATGTCATAGGAACATGTGCATATTTCATATGTAAGTCATATTTTTTAGCTCTCCAACAGCACAAAGACATCCTACATTCCCATTCATTGACCAGTATTTGGCTATATCCAGCTCGCTAATTCCTTCCTATCTATTATAATATATGTAAAATAAAATCAAATCTCATTGTAGATTTAATTGACAATGAATCTGAGCTTATCTTTATATGCATGTTCGCCTCTGGGATTTCCTTTTCTCTAAATTAACTGTTTGTAGTCTTTGCCAATTTTTCTGACAGAGCTGACTTTTTCCAGTTGATTTGTAGAAGAACACAAATACTCTCAGTTTAAGACATTGTAAATATCATAACCCAGTTGATGAGCTGCCAAAAAAATGTGTCTGTGATATGCTGTGTTGAATATAAAATTCTTAATTTTGATATAATTAAATTGTTGTTTATTTTGCCTTATAGCTTATTTCTGGAATTGAATATTTGAAGTCATTTGCCACTGTAGGTCCTAAAGATATTCTTGAAAGTTTTCTCCTGCTAAAGTAGTAGTTTTAACTTTCTTTTTCTCTTTAATCCATCAGAAATCCATTTTTTATGTCTTATTCTTTCTTACCCCAAACTAGGAAATTCTGAACCCATCTGTTTGATCCTAAGTTTAATGATCAACTCCAATTGCTAGTCATGAGTATACAGATTGTCCTTCTGAAACCTGCAACAATTCCCTTCCCTTCAAGTGCTTTTGATGTGAGCTGTCAAATGAATCAACAATTGTCCACAATCTCGTCTTCTCATGCATAAACACAATCTGAGAAAAAGTATCTTCATGTGGATAAAATAGTGTGTGTGTGTTTTTTGTTTGTTTTGTTTGTTTTTTTAACTTTCCTGCTTGCTTCAGAATGTACAAGAGGCATCTAATTGTGAATAAGGTAGAGCTGTACTAAAAATCAAACAAAACAAAATACTACAAACAAAAATCTCATTCTAAGAACTGTCCTACTTTGCCTTTCCTTTCCTGTAGTTCCAACACCTTTTGTGTTATCATGATTTATAATGGAATGTTTAAAAACTAAGGATAGACTTTCATATCTAACACAACTAGGAGTTTTCCAACTTAAAAGATTTCAAACACAGCCTGAATTTCATGAATTCTATGCCAATTATCTCTTATGTTAAAACTCCATAGCTCTCATAGTAGTAATAATCTTTTGAAATTTTGTCTTTAATTTTATATTTTTATTTTATTGTGATGGCTAAAAATACTTTCACATTTAAAATTTTTGTTATAAGTTTTATAATATTACACTTAGAATTTACCTTAGATGAAGATTGAATAAATAATTGAGACACTTTAAAACACAGAAAGTACTCAGTGATAAAAGATAATTTTTATATAATCTTCTATGATATTTTTCTTAAATATTTGTAGAAATAAAAGAATCATAAGTAGTTTTACATGTTCTTATCACAAGAAATTGCAATTTTCTTTAAATATTGTTGTCATTTTCATTTCCCATATTAATGTAACCTTCTGTAAAAATTTTTGATTTGATATATTTTTAATATTTTCTCTCAATCCTCAACTCTTTTCTTCTCTTGCTATCTCTGAATTTAATGTAAATTTTTAAATTCTAAGGTTCATGGTAAGAAAGACAGCTGCATCATAATGCTATCATGATAGTGCTCTGAGCCATCTTACAAGAAAATATTTTAAAATAAATACCAAGTCTAGGTTGTAATTGAAATTTCAGTGGCATGAAGACCAAAGAAAAATTTTTTCTGCATAGTTTTATCATTCCTGGCTGAAAGCTTAAATGCTGAAATATTCTCGAAAATGCAAATATAGCATGATAGAAGGGTCAATGGCTAACACACTAATACTAAAGATTCCATTTGTGAGGACACACAGTTTAGTGAAGGTAATAATTCATCAAGGTTTCTAAACCTTAAGTAGAATGAAAAATAGGACAAAAGACCTTAAGTCTCCTGAGAATGTACGTCACTGACCCTTAGATCATCACTATTGAAATACAGAATGGTATTCATTATAACACACACACAAAAACACTCACACTCACCAAAGATATATCAGAACATTATTCCTTCAAAACACATTTAGTATACATCAATGAAGATAATAATGTAACTGAATTTTCTAATGAAGCTTAAGATATTTTTCCTGACACCATTTCAGAGAGTTTCAGTGGTTCCTATTATCTGTGAAAGAAAACATTACAGATCTTCAAATTTCTCAGCTCCATCTTAAACCAATAATAATCAAAGTGACTATGAATGATTTAGACTGTATGATAGAAGCAGCCGTGTGATAAAATTCTGGTACTAATGCATTTTTGCAGATCAGAATTTGAGGGAGTTATATGTAGAAAGGCAGCTTAATAAGAAAGAAGGATAATGCATTTGGATTTAGACTTTCATAAATCTTTTTCTCTGAATGGCAGTAGGAATTTATAGAGAATAAATCTAAAGTATAGACAGTGCTCCAAAGATAATCATGGCTTAGAAATCTAATTATAGAATACTATTCAAGTTTTTATGTTGAGTTGTATTCCTAGGATAGGATATAATATATTGAAATGTCTATGGCCATGTTAAACAAACAAACAAACCCCCAAAACACTTTTGTTTTACCCACTAAAGAAAGAAATTTTGCATCTTTTGTCTGTTAAAACTGATCTTCAATATTTATAATATTCTTTATTCCATTAGAACTTCAATTTCAAATTCAGACTGATCAGTCATGAAATTCAGTTTTGATCTTTGACTTACATAATTTCTTTTATCAAGATCAGTCAGTCTTCTGTTAGTTGTCTAGGAGCCAGGAAAATAAAAAAGAAAAAGAAAAAGAAAGAAATAAAGGAAGAAAAGAAAAGAAAAAACAAAATCAATTAGTCCTAAATCTTGTTAAAGTAATGGCAAACAAATGCAAAAGTTGCATTTTTCTTATGTGGTAAATATAATTATCTTAGCTTATTTTCTGTTGCTGTAAAAGAAAAAAAAGATACCTTAGATTGGGTAATCTATTAAAAACAAAATATATCCCTTATAGTTCTGGAAGTCCAGAAGTCCAAGAGTATGATGCCAGCATCTGGCGCGGGTATTCTTGCTGTATTATAACATGGCGGAAAGCATAACATAGAAAAATGCACTAACCTATTTCTCTCTTTTAGTTATTAATATAAAGCCAAAAGACCTATCATCAGGACCCCACCCTGATGACCTTATCTAATTTTAATTACCTCACAAAGTCTTCACCTCCACTGTCATATCGACATGTGAATTTGGGGATTAATTTTCCAACACATAACATTTTGGGTACACATTTTGCAACATAGCAATTACAATTTCCTTAAAGATTGAGTTCTGAATCTAGTCCTTAAAATTAAGACTTAATTTATGTGACACTAGAGAAAGGGTGTGGGATATTTATTATACTAGATTTGGTTACAACTGTGAGGGAAAAGTTCTGAAGCCAGAAGCTTCCTGATTTTACTGCTTTCTGCAGCACTGGTAACATTTTTCTAGGTCACATCCCTCATTGAAATGATGATAGCATCATAGGGAGGCAACTTCGGAGGCAGCAGGAGCTGCTTTCTTACGTGTGGCAGGAGCAGAAGAAACTAGTCTTGGCTTAGCTTCAGTGATTAGAACCTAGAACTTTTTCCTCTAGCTCCTTTGATGGTTTCCTGTGTACTGATTGATTAAATCTTTCTGCATAATCAACAACACAGCAGAATGAGAAATGTTTGTAGTTACTTAGCTTCAAAGAAAGGGGAATCTATGGCTGCTTTTCCATCTGATTGGTCTAGTAATAATGAAAATTAAGCTACCATTAGCAGATGGGACACAAGTTCATGGCATCATGCCACAAACCAAGGAATCAATTACTTACATTAACAATTACTGTTACGTGGCATTAAACACCTATTGAAGTCAAGGTTTGATGGACCATGTGGCTGCCAGAATAGACTAAGGTTGCCATAAGGAATATACTAATTCTGGTTAGGAGCTTCTTATAATTGTGCTAGAGACCTTAAAGAAAACAATCATATCTATATATTTCATCCCTAGATCAAGGCAATTTAGAAAATATGAGAGTTCTTATGATGGCCCAAAATGATTTTCTTAAAATTTTTAGAAAATATTTTAACACTTACTATAAAGTTGTTGGCTGTGTTCCAGTTTTGGCATGTTAGGAGCAAAGTTATAGAAATTGAATATAAAGTCCTAAGTTTTGTCTATAACATTAGTGCCAAGTATCCTTTAGAAAAACTTAATTTGGAATAATGAGATTGAAAATACAGTATATGAGGAGTTTCTTAGTGTAGTTTTTACCTAAAACTAAAGAAGATTGCTTAATACCTGCATGCTCTTTAATTTAAAATCTTCCTTTGGAAACAATGATAGGACGCTATTTGTATAGAGAACTCTTCAGTTTTCTCTTGATGCCAGTAGATTCCAAAGTTCAATTAGTAGCTTGTTTTCATTAGAAGTTATCGAAATTATATTAAGTATAGAACTTCATTACAAGACATATTTATTTATTTATTTATTTATTTATTTATTTATTTATTTTATGAGACAGAGTCTCACTTTGGGGCCTTTGGTGGAGTGTGTGGCTCACAGCAACCTCAAACTCTTGGGCTGGAGTGATCCCCTTGCCTCAGCCTCTGAAGTAGCTGGGACTACAGGCGCCTGCCACAATGCTCGGCTAATTTTAGAAATAAGATCTCACTGTGGCTCAGGCTGGTCTCAAACCTGTGACGGCAGGCAATCCACCTGCCTTGACCTCTGAGAGTGCTAGGACTACAGGTGTGAGCCACCGTGCCCAGCCTACAAGACATCTTTAGTAAGGATACATTTGGATATATTTTATTTGTCTTATTTTATTATTTATTTTACATAAAAATTTCCATTTTTTTGGTTTTAAATGTAAAATCTGTGTCATTAATTAAATTCACAATGTTATGCAATTATCATCACCATTTCCAAAAATATTTCATACCTCCAAATAGAAACGCTGTATTAAGTGAAATGTCACCATTCCACCCTCTTCTAACATCATTTAATTTATATTCTGTATCTCTGAATTTAACCTGTTCTCCATATTTTATGTAAGTGTAGTCTTATGATTTGTTTTTTTATATCTGCCTTATTTCATTTAGCATATTTTCAAAGTGCATCAGTTGTACTATATACCAGGATTTTATTTCCTTTTGTAACTGAATAATATTGCATTGTATGTATATACTTCTTTTACTTTATGTTTGTTATTCTTTTCAAAGACTCAACAGATACCAGAATTTCTTCTTCAGTGGGTCTTTGGTCTTGGGGGATTCCATGAGTGAATCCCCAGACCACAGATCAGTGGTAAGACAGGATAACTAAGAAAATGCCAGGAAGGCTATGTTAACCAGTGTGATGAAAATGTGTCAAACGGTCTATGAAACTAGTGTATGATGCCCCATGATCACATTAATGTACACAGCTGTGATTTAATAAAAAAAAAAAAAAAGAAAGAAAGAAAGAAAAAGAAAAGAAAAGAATACAGAGAAAGCACCAGAGCTTTTGGCAGGGGGAAAAACTAAAGTCAGAAAAGATGTCTCCTCTGCCTGGGTTCTTTGTCTAGGGGTATATATACCCACATGGATCCTTTGTAGTTACATTTGGCCAGGACTTGGTAACAAGTGAACTGATAAAGTCCCTTCTGATAGGGTAAGATAAATGAGCCCATCAATGAATGGATACAGTCCCTTCTTCTAGGGGCAAGGAGAAAAAAAGCATTAACGAAGGGGTAGAGTCCATTCATGAAATTGTCCAGGCTTAGGAAATCTACATGAAATTGACTAGTCCCAGGAAAAGGGGGCTCCCTGCTCAGCCTCAAGTGCCTGGGCGGAGATACCACTGCACCCCCTGAGCTGACAACCTGGAGGTGTCCCCCCAGTAGTGTTCTGTGGCCCTCCCCCATCCGTTGGTTCCTCTGCTGCCTGCTGTTGCACCAACACCCCCAGGACAAAGACGGCAGGTCCTCCCCTCAGCTCTACTGTGCTGGCTGGACCTGGATCACAACTTTCTATTTCTTAGTCTCCCTTGTTTTATTATTTTCTATGTCTCTACTGTTTTCTATTTCATTGATCAATGATCTAATCTTTATTATTTCCATTCCTGTGCAAGCTTTGTGTTTAGTTGCCCCTTCCTCTTCCAGTTTCTGAAAGTGTGGAGTTAAGCCATTGGTTGGAGATCTTTCTTCTACTTCTATGTAGGTATTTGAAGTTATAAAAGTCCCTCTGAATACTGCCTTCACCACATCCCATACATTTTTTACATTGTATTGTATTGTTTATTTTTACTTTAATTGCTTTCCCAGGTGTTTTGGGTTTTTTTTTAATCCTTGCTTAAGATGTTGTTTAATTTCTACATGTTGGTGAAATTTTACTTTTCTTCAATTATTGGCTTCTTGCTTTATTGTGTTGTAGTTGGAGAAGTTACTCTGTATAATTTTAATATTTAGTAAGACTTGTTTTGTGGGCTAACATACATTTTAACCTTGAAAACCATGTGTACTCTGATGGGTGTGTCTTGTAATGTCTGTTGGGTCTCATTGGTTTATAGGGTTGTTCAATGCTATGTTTTCTTTACTGAAATTCTGCCTACATGTTTGATACAATATTTAAAGTGGAGTAGTGAAGTATCTAGCTATCATTGCAGAATTACCCTTTTTTCTCTTAAATTCAATGTTTGCTTCATATATTTTTGGGTTATATATGCTGAGACATATATTTGTTATATCTTCCTGATAAATTATCCATTCTATCGACATATAATTTCATTATACTAAGTTCCTAGTATAAGTTATTAGTTACAAATGGTTTTATTAATAATTCCTAGTGTACTAATTATAACTAATAACTTCTATTGTCAAATGTAAGGTGGGTGTATGGTTTGAAGTACAGATCAATCTTAATCTGTATTTATAAGAAGAACGTAGGCAACTGTATGGGTTTGTAAAATACATATATACATGTACAATTTAGGAAAACAGATCCAAGATTCTGTTTGGTAAATTTATTTTGATAACCATTCGTTGCTGTGATCAGAAGATATTGAAAGAAAATACATTTAACTATTATAACAAACGTTTTATGGTACTGCTAATTCAAAAAAATTTAAAATGTAATAGGTAAAACATTAAAAATATAGTGGAAAATCATTTGCACAAGTCACTTTAAAAAGTTTTGTGTGTTTATTGAATTATATATTATAAATGATATATTTTACCGTGAATCACTCGCCATAGAAGTAGAATACATGGTTTATATTCTATCTGAAATAGAGACTTCTCGTTTTTATATTTTATCATGTCCTTAAGTAACTTCAGTAGAATTGCTTAGGAGGGTTATAATAGAGAGTGGAATAAGAGACAAAGGAAACAAATTGAGGGGATGTTTTCTCAAAAGATAAATGTTTCAAATTACTTCAAAATAAGCTAGACATTCAATTTTACATATCTGGTTCCCTTAAATTTTGTTAGAAATTGTTACCAAAGTATATATAACCCATTATCTCTGAGTAACCATTAGTTATTATTACTAAAAAGTCTACATTAGAAAGTTCCTAAAAACATTTTTATTATAATGCTTACATAACTCTACATTCAAAGTAACAAAATCTTCAATGTTTAGACCAGCAGTATTGATGGATTTTTAAAACATCACTTTAAAATAAATGCTGACTTTTGTCTGAGAAAGAATGAAAGATTTACGTGATTTTTACAAAGTCTATGTGCTAAGATCAGGATATAAAACTTTGGAAGTTACAACTCTCAAAGCAATCGTACACCCGAAAAACATGAAAAGCTATGATGATACAAACTATTATAGATAGGAGAGCAATTTAAAATTATTTGCCAAATGTACCAAGATTACAAGTATTTGAGTATGCTGAAATGCTTCATGAAATCTAATTACCTTGGCAAAACTTTGCAATAAAATAAAATGATGAACAAGTTTGAATAAATTATAATGTATAAAGGACTTTTACAGACATCGTCACATTTTTATTATAGTTTAGGAAATCATCATTTAAAAGGTAAGGAAACCAAACTGTAGAGATATTTGTAATAATGCTTTTATTCATTCATTTCATATTTTTAAAGTAAGGTGCACTTTGTATAACGTGAAATGCACCTTCTAAGTGTACCATTTGATTAATTTTAATAAAACATTGCATTAAGATACATAATATTTCCATCAGAACCAAAAGGTTCATTATGTCTCTTTCACTGAATTCTCATTTCTCTAAGGCAATCTTGTTCTAAGCTGTAATACCATTATTTGACATGTTTTTGACCTTCATATGAATGGAATCATACTTTTTAACATAAATTATATTGAATTTATTTACATGCATTGATGACCTGGTAGTTTTTCTGCTTTAAAGTATTAATATGGTAAGTAACATTGATTTTATAATGTTACCAAAAATTAAAAGTAAAAATCTTGTATTACTGCTTGTTCATAATGAATTATAATTTTTATACATTATTGCATTTGATGTTCTGATATTTTGAAAAAAAAGTTTATATTTTAGAGTGATATTTCTTTATAATTTTATTTTCTTATAATGTAACTGTCAAGTTTTGATGTCAGGATCATTTTTTCCTCATAAAACAAGTAAAAAACTATTTTCTTCATTTTCTGAAAATTTTATAAGATATATTATTTCAACTTTTAATTCTTGATAAAACTCACCAGAGAAGAAACCATTTAGATTCAAATTTTTCTTTTTAAAAAACTTTTTAATAACATCAATTGTTTTCAATAGGCAGAAATATTAATTTTTATTTCTTCTTACGTCAGTTTTGGGATAGTCTGTTTAAAGAAATTTATATTTTATTTAAATTTATAAATTTATTTCTAAAATGTTACTCTTAACATATTATTATCATCTATAGTAAATGATTTCTTATATTTCTCTCTCTTTCACACACATGCGCACACACACTTAGAGCCGTAATTGTGAGGTCTTACAGGGGAACTCAGGCCAGCAGTGAGGAGTGACAATCTTTAGGCACCTGACACCTAAAGTTCCTTAACACTGTGAGGCATACGGGAATCATTTGCCTGTTAAAAAATGTTATAGATAAATATACCCACAACTTAAAACAACAAGCTTGGACAGTTTATGTGAAAACTGATTATGAAGAATTAACACTATTTGTAAATAGAAAGTTCTAATTTGCATCTTAGATTTGTTCTTATTTGAGCTACTTTTTTAAGGAAAATATGAACTCCCTGTTTCTTAAAAAGTTAAGCTTAAATGGAAATTCATATTCTCCTCTTAAATAAAAAAAATTATAGGAGTCACTGTAATATAAGATTATAAGAAAGTTACCTGCAATGACTTGTTGACAAAAAAACACATGACCTCAGATTGATTATACATTATTTGCAAAGATCACACAATGTATTATGCTTTCTTTGTACAATTTCTCCCATATCTTAACAACGGTGAAACTTATGATGAAGGAGAAAAAAATCAAAGGGAAGTGATTACAACAATAATCAAGGAGTCTGATTTTCTTGTCTTATCAAGAAACCTGTTTATATTTAATGTTGTAGAATTTAATAACATATGACATTTTGTTTTTAATTAAATAATACCCCTTGAAAAAATATTTCTTAGCAGCTAATGATCATGTATTCCTTAATGGGAATAAATTTAACAAACTCTTTCCAGAATGTGAGTTTAATTGCATCACTTCTCTTCTCCACAAAAAAAAAAAAAAAGCTTGGACACTTTGGACACTTTTCACTGGAGGAAATATAAAGGCTGAAAAATGAAGCACCAACTTCGTTTTAAACCACACCCGTATTCTAGCTCCTATGTTACCGAAAGACAGTCCAAAGAGATAAGGTACATTTTTGCCAAAATGTTATTTCACAGAGTGAGGTATTTGACAACAATGAAAATAATATTTGTCCATAAAAATTTACTGGGTGCCATGTTTTGTGTGAAGGACAGGAAAAAATGGATTAGTTTTCTTATGAAACTTACCAGGGAAAGCAGATGTGAACCAATCAATCATAGGATATGAACCTCCAGGAAGAAATATAAGGAATTGTTATCACAATCAATATATTGGTCTTTTTTTTGGTCTCAGAATTACCCCATGTCTGGTCACCCTATAGGAGGAACTCCTTTTCCTTTCCCCTTCAGCTAGCTACTCAGTTTTCTGTTATCCATTTAATTATTATTTTCATAAAGCTTCTGAGGTTTCTTTTTTTTAAAGGAAGTTCCTAAATCTAGGAGAGGCATCCCTTTGCAGGGTTTTATCTTGTACATTCTACATCAGAGTAATGTTCATGTTCTCAGCTCATGCCAAAAAAAAAAAAAAAAGTTTCTTACCTGAGCTCTAATCAATGCTTTACAAAATCTTTTTTTTGAGGGGTGAGGGGGGAATTTCACATTTAATTGTATTTTTATTTTTTATGTTTTTTTTTTTTATTAAATCATAGCTGTGTACATTGATATGATCATGGGGCATCATACACTAGTTTCATAGACCGTTTGACACATTTTCCCAGTTATTGTGCCAAGACACCTACATTCCCCATCTACCAAGTTTCACATATACCCTTGTAAGATGCCCCACAGGTGTAATCCCACCAATCCCCCTCCCCCTCCTCCCTTTCCCCTTCCCCTTATTCTTAGGGCTTTCACATGAAAGCTTTACAAAATCTTATATGATTACTGCTCCTATATGTACATAAGCATGTTGAGATGCAGAAGTGCTGGCAAGATCATATAATTCAGTAAGTGGAAGGAGTGGAAGGGTAAAGATCAAATTCAAGTAAATGATTGTTAATCATTCTAAGTAATCACAAGAGACTCATTTTTTTTTTTTTTTTTTTTTTTGAGACAGAGTCTCACTTGCTCACCCTTGGTAAAGTGCTGTGGCATCACAGCTCACAGAAACCTCAAACACTTTAGTTGAAGCCATTCTCTTGCCTTAGCCTCCTGAGTAGTTGGGACTACAGACAACTACCACAACGCCCAGCTTTTTTTTTTTTTTTTATACCCGGGGCAGGTTTAAACCTGCCACCTCAGGGATATGGGGCCGGTGCCCTACTCACTGAGCCACAGGCACCGCCTTTTTTTTTTTTTTGCGGTTTTTGACTGGGGCTGGGTTTGAACCCGCCACCTCTGTCATATATGGCCAGCACCCAACTCCTTTGAGCCACAGATGCTGCCTTTTTTTTTTTTTTTTTTCTTTTTTTAAGAGAAGTGGTCTTGTTCTGTCTCAGCTGGTCTGGAACTCTTGAGCTCAGGCAATCCACTTGCCTGGGCCTCCCTGAGTGTGCCTATTACAGACATGTGCCACCACGCCCAGCTGTAAGTTATCCTTAACATAATCATGGTTGGCTACTTTGAATAAGCAGAACTTTAGGAATATTTATTTAGAACTACAGACAGCCACTACAACTACAACACCCAGCTATTTTTTTAGAGATGGCTCTTTCTCTTCTTCAGCCTGGTCTCAAATTCCTGAGCTCAGGCAATCCACCCTCCTTGGCCTCCCAGAGTGCTGGGATTATAGGTGTGAGCCATTGAGCCTGGCCCTATAATTATTTTCTTAATATTAGTTTAGAGTTGAAGGAAACAATAAAAATACTTTGTTAAATCAAGGACTCAGACTTTTCAAGAGCCTTAAAATATCTCCAACATACAGAGTTCTCATATGGTTTATTTTAATCAAAAGACATAGTTTTAGTCCTTTATGAGGACTGACACATCAGACTGCAGTTTGAAGTGACAGAGGTAGAAGTTACCCTTATTATGTCTCTTGCTGAATCACTGAATATTCACTGGTACTCATGGTTGAAAGAAATTTGACTAGAAAGGGAAATGATGTAATATGCAATATGTTGGTTTCATATTCTTAATAATGAATATTGTGCAAGAATATTTCTGAACAAAATATCCAATTATGCCATAGATGTTTCATTATTTATTACTCTTCCCTTGCTCTAGTTTATCCCTGTTGCGAGCATTGAATAGCATTCACCAACTGCTACAGAATATGATCTTAAGTATACAAGAAGCAATTGCACTTATCTACTGGTTTATAGAAAATATAAACTGTAATATTAAAGATAATCTATGCACCCTATGAACAGCCTCTATTTGTCTTACAATCCAACATTGAAGTAGAATTCATCCCTTTACATAAGTCCTTTAAAATAATGCCTCCTACAAAGCAATAGAGAAAAATACTGATGGAACGACAGATTTGAAAGTCTGGAAACTTACACTACTTCCTCCATTGACATAACATTTCCTTAATATTGGGCAGTGGCTGTGACTCAGTGAGTAGGGTGCCAGCCCCATGTACTGAGGTTCAAACCTGGCCCCTGCCAAACAGCAACAAAAAATAGCCAGACGTTGTGGCAGGTGCCTGTAGTCCCAGCTGCTTGGGAGACTGAGGCAAGAGAATCACTTGAACCCAGGAGTTGGAGGTTGCTGTGAGCTGTGATGCCACAGCACTCTACTGAGGGCGACAAAGTGAGACTCTGTCTCTAAAAAAAAAAAATTTCCTTAATATTCTTGACAATTTCACCCAAAACATCTAAGTGGCTACAAATGTGGCAGTCTCCTCCTGCACCCTTGTACATGCAGTACTTATTTTTGGCCCTTCCTTTCTGCTTATTTTCTTTGTGTATCTGCTGTGCCTCTTTCTCTTTTAAGCAAACTAACTAACGTTTAAGGAACAGCCCTGTTTCTCCCAAATCCACAGAGTGAGAAACATTACCCTTTTCTTCAATGAACCCTATCAATTTATAGTCCATACCCACCTTAGAAGGAAGCAAGGATCTATAAATAACACATTTTTCTTAATTATCTCTTTAATTCAAATGAAAAACTATCCCATTGACCATGAAATCAGTTACCCTGCTTTGAACACTGAAGTAACAGTATACAGACTCTAGGTTTGCCTGTCCTCAAATATAACATTAGCTCTTATATTTGGCAGGGGCAGGGAGATTACTAACTGCAATTTTTAAATAATAAATAGACATAAGGAAACTCAATTAGCTTGGTAGCAGTGTCCCTCAAGACAGAAAACTCTACAGAGATAAGGGCAAAACAAGATTTAAACATGATAGTGGGTTAAATGTGGAGCATGCCACTGTGATCCATTTGGGAAATGTCTTTAAGTTACAATGACATTGATGATCTTGAGATGGTCTTATCCGGGATTAAAGCAGTTGGTCATTTTAATAAATCCCCTTGGGTACCTAACACTTCGTGTCCTTTGCCTTTTTCCTAGTACTCTTCGGGGTGAATTTGCTCTACTTATCATCACTGCTTCTGTTAGTACATGAGAGTTATTTTCTTTTATCCTTAGTTACTTGTACTTGGATTATTTTAAGCTTCTCAAAGCTTGTTGACATCTCTCACCCACAAATATTTTCAAATATACACAAGTTGGAAGAGAAGACAGCAGAGGACACAGACTGGGATGTGATGAGAAGCTGAGGCAGGGTTTGAGTGATGTATGACATGAAACTGACTATAGATAAATTTGTAATTCTTCCCTCAAGACTATCTTAGCTCTCCCACTCTGTGGTGTAATATAGTTTAAATAGATCTGCCCTTCCTGGCATCCTGTAGCTCATTTATCATGTGACATCAAGTCAATTGGTCCATAAGAGCAAGAAGGGGCTAATACATTGGAAGTCTTGGTAACATCCATGTGTTCCTAACACTGGTAGAAGTTTCCAGGCATTACCACATCTATGAAGTATTTACAGATACAGATGTGGCTTGTCAGAGCATTTCATCTGAAGTAAAGAATACATTTCTTGTCTTACATCTCCCACCACAAAGACGGAAGTACAATACCTGGAAATCTTCCTTGCATTTTTGAGGAAGCATATTCTGCAATCAAGATGATTGCTCCAAATTATATAATGCATGACACAAAAGGCTTCCAGCACTGAGCTCAGAATCAAAAAGAAACTGTGTAAAAACAGCCTATCAGTAGTATGAAAAGATACTCTGTGGGATTTTGGCAAGATTCAATGGTGAAATTACACCACAGAACTCTCAAATTTTGAAGAAGATTCATGCCATCGTGATATACTTCTAGGCTAAGAGAACATCCTACCACAACTGCCCATGATAAAACAGGTTCTTTTATATCTAACTACTGAAAAGGATAGGTGTCTCCAGAAACAGGCCATGGTAAAATGAAAATTGTCTATCCAGTATTGAGCATGGGCAAGCTAAGAGAAGAATCTACCTGAGCAGGTAGCTCCAATTACCAAGTCATCTACAACTGTTGCACCAATGTCTCTCTCTTAGCTGCTACCTCTTCCACAATCTGTATCTATGTATGTGCATTCAAACAGATGATGATGACAGCTGTACTCTAGCTCAAGTCAGGTTTGGTCTTAAAAGACAATGAGAAAAATAAATTCTTCCCATTAAGTGGAGCTTACTGCATTGCACCTGTTCATTCTTGTGAGCAGTGGCTTTAGGTTAGCATATAGATAGATGCATGGACAGTGGATAAATCACTGGTGGTCAGAGGCCTAAAAGGAGAAATGCTGAGATGATCTCTCAGTAGGTCTGGGGCAGAAATATGTGGAAGTATATTTGGGAGTGGGCAAAAAAGTTTTCAGATATGCAATTTTCATAGCACATGATAGGGTCCCAAAAAGAACACCCCCCATAGAAGAAGCATTCAACAAAGGAAAGCAAAACTTGGTCAGTTGATCTCAGCCTGTCTTTGTCACCAGCCACCTGATATTGACAAGATGGGTATATGAAATCAATGGCTGTGGAACCAGGCATAGTGGTTGTGCATGGGCAGAGCTGATCTATCTATTACTAGCACTGAATGTCCAACTTGTCAATAATATATGCCACTGAGGAGTTTCCAGTATTGCACCATTTTTAAGGAAACAAACCAGTCACTTGGTGGCAAGTAAATAATATTGACATCTTTTACCATGAAAAGATCAGTGATTCATTCTGATAAGGACAGTCACATATTCTGGGTATAAGGTTTTTGGGGGCTTTTTTGTTGTTGTTTATTTCTTGCCTTCAAGGTCTCAGTCAAAACCACTATCTGAGGACTTACAGATTTTTTTATCATGCTGGCATGGAATATTCTGTAATATCATGTCAGACCAGTTTGACAAACATGGGTAGGACCACAATCATGGCCTAATACAGTATAATAAGAATTACCTGATGAAGGCACAACTGACGTGTCCATTCAGAAATAATATTTCATCAAGGTGGAATGCCATCCTCCACATGCATTATTTACTTCAAATCAAAGATCTTGCATGACATACTCCCAGTGGGATCTGGGGATCTAGGAATCAAAGGGTAGAAGTAGAAAGGGTCCACTTGCTGCCATCACTTTTAGTGACTCACTTAGGGAATTTAACTTTTCATTCCCACAATTCTGCACTCTTCAAAGTTACAGACCTGATTCCCAAAGTGGGGATAATTCTGTCAGGTTAAGAAATCTGAATAAAGCTACACTAGAAGGGGGTGGAAATATTTTTTCCATCCAGGTGAACTCCTCAATCCTTGTATTATGAAAGAGGGTCTGCTTAACTGTGTGTGTGTATTTGGCGAACACAATTCACCTGCTAATACCAGAGCAGGTGTATCAGCCAGATTCTTTCACAGAGCTTCATGACTATTACCTGCTGTTTCTGGAGGACATCACACTTTACATCACATCAAAGGCATCTTCCAAGAGAATGTTTTCATAGCTCAGAAGATCTCTTTCCATTTAGTGTCAATGACTTGAATAAAAACTTTCTTTCATGGAATGTTGCTAATAAAAAGTAACTTGGGAACAGTAAAAATAATCAGAAAATAGATTTTGACCATTTGCAGAAATTTGTCTATGTTGAGTCCCTCATTTCCACAGCATAGAGTACTAAACTCTGAATTTATTGAGAGTACAACTTTGTTAGTGAAAACTTTGTTGCATTACTTAAATGTTGCTTGGAAATGTACTGAAAATAAATAGTTGCGTAAAACAATCTGTTATTCCTTCCATCTACATTATGCAGGCTTTAGAATGACTTTTAAAAATTGTACCAGTAATTTGAAATGGCTGTTTCCTCTATATCCCTTCCCTCATAGTAAAAAATAAAGCTCAAAATACTGGCAGCATGTTTCTCACTGTTGATGGAAGGATCTATATCCAGTTGCTACATACAGTGTCAGAATTGCCTTTTTGGTCCCATTTTCTTTTATTTTTTTCCTACTAAAATATAAATTTGACACATATCATGGAGCATTTCACAATTGTAGGAAAAAAGACAATAACCAGTAAATTTCATCTTTTTGTGACTGTAGTGATTTTAAAATAACACAAAATGACACCGTGGAAGATAAAATATTTACTATAATAGCACCATGTATAGTGAGAACAATGAATGCTATATCAGGAGAATTAGGTATGCAAAAGATATATGAGAAGAAATAAATATAGGAGGAAGAAAATCAGAAAGTAATGCTTGAAATAAAAAATTACTAGATTATCATAACTTCCACAACAGTTCTTCAGGTTTCTTTTACAAAGACCAGAGGAAAATAGAAGCCTCGTGATTTCACAAAATCATTGAATGTTTAAGTTTTTCCTTGATTTGACTATTCATTGCAAAGAGAAATATTCTTTCAAGAACTAATGCCAATTTCATTCATCTTCACTGCCACTTTATTCATTGCCACACTGTGGCAATCCTAGAAATCATTTTTCTCTGTTAAAGTCTATTCCATAGAATTTAAGCAGTACAATTCCACAGTGCATTTAAATATCAAGTTAATCCAGTCCCTTGAACTGGGGTTAGTCTCCTGTTCTTCTTTTTAATGATTGTCTGTTGCTAGATTAGCAAGGGAAGGAATATTGTCACAGACAATTGTTACATATATTTTAAAACATATGCCTGCAACACCCTAATTCTGCTTGATTACAAATTGCTTTTCTCTTGAATATATAGCTGTGTAAATCTTGAATGTGTCCAATAACACATTTATTCAGGATCCATATTATTGTCCTAAACAGTTAAAAGAAGTCCTGTGCTGGCATTCCTGGAAATAGTTTACGAAGGACTCCATGTATCATAAGACATAGGATGATCACTTTTCCGTGAGTCATGATGTCTCTTGGACCCACTGCTGGTGCAGAAATGATGTAAACGAAGAGGGAATCTTAGATGAATAAATTATAAGTTAGGAGTCCTAATCATCACTGATTTCAGGGTGACAGAAAAATATCCCACTTTAAATTGTAAATGAATGTTACTTGTAGCCTATTTGGTATGTAATAATGGAAACAAATGATTCCTCCTGAGAAAAATAAAGAATAATTACATGCAGAAAATTTCCTTATCAATTGTGTAGTTGAGTTAAATAGGTAGCATGTCCCCTATATCAGATAAGCCAGTTCTTTATCATCCCACATAGTAATAGAAAATTTTTGAAAAGTATTATTTTTTTTCCATTCAGAAGTTCTGTAAACTTGTCCTAACGCGAAGAAATGAGATGATGGATACCTCCATTACCTGATTTGATTAATCTTCATTGAATGCCTATATGTGTAATATCATGTACCCTATAAAGTGCACAGCGATTATGTGCCCATTATAATTCAAAAGAAAAAAGAAAAATCAAATCTTGTTTTTATCAGAGTCTGTCTGGATTCTTGAGTAGGCTTACACCAAAAGGGAACTGTGAGATTAAAGATATTTATTTTATCCTATTTTATCTTCAAGCTCACCATTTTATCTCTTAACCTTGAAATTTAGAATGAGTCCATCTTATTTTCCATTGATGTTTTATTAGATAATAAATCTGATATTCATTCAAAAGTGGCTAAAATGTTCTTTTCTTTTAATGGTGACGCTACTGACAGAGAACAAGTATCTGTTTACCAAACTCATTATTTCTTGCTGATTGAGCCATACCTATTTTACTCTACCATTACAGGTAAGTGTAAAGGGGACTGAGTTCTGGCCTTTAAAATGTGAGAAGTAATGGGCAGCACTTCAATGCCTGCCCCCAAATGCTTTCCTGGATGTGATGCTTCCTATGTGCTACTCCTTTTCTGATGAACTTGGGAATGTTTTTTTGAAGAATGTGATGTAGAAGAAACCTGAATTCCCAAATCCCTGCTCACTGAAGAATTTCTTGCCAATCAGAAACATCTATTTCATATTTCATTTAAGGAAAAAATCAATTTCTGTTGTTTGAAGCCATTGAGAGTATGGAGTTTGTTATTACAGACTCTAACATTGATAATAGTATTACATATGCCAATTATCCTGTGATAGGGAAAATAATGCTCCTATATATCCACCAGCCAAAGCTGTTCAAATCCTGAAACCTTGAGTGTGTGATTATATATGGCAAAAGGAATTTTGCAAGTGTGAATGAGTTAAGGTCTTAAAATGAGGAAATGATACATGATTACACAAGGTGCTCAATGTAGTCACAAGGGGCCTTATCAGAGGGAGCAGGGTAACATAGCAGAGGTGAAGATGGAAGGAAAGGTTGGAGGAATGAGGACCACAAGCCAGAAATATGGGCAGCCCATAGTGGTTATAAGACCAGGATGTGGAATCTCTCTTACATCCTCTAGAAACAATGGACTCAGGACAACCCATTTCAGACTTAAGACCTCCAGATCTAGTAGGTAGTCATTTTTATTCTTTTAAGTCACCAAGTTTATAGGAAATTGTAGAATATCAATAAAAACTAAGAACATATATATATATATATATTATATATATAAACCCATATTCATGAATAATTAATCCAAATGTAGCTTATTATATACAGTATCTGCCTGTATTAGAAGGCACACACTTGTTTGCCTAAAATGTAGTCTTTGTATGAATTATGCCATAAACTTTTAACTTTATATTTTCAAGAAATGCAATTATTATCTCAATGTAATCACCAGGGGCCTTATAAAGCGAGTCAGAAGTTTGAAAGTGAATTTTCTTTTCTTTTTTATTTCCTTTACTTTTTGCAGTTTTTGGCCGGTGCCAGATTTGAACACACCACCTCCGGCATATGGGGCTGGCACCCCACTCATTTGAGCCACAGACACCGCCCAAAAGTGAATTTTCTTTACAATGCATATATATATTTTTGTAGGATGCTATTATCAACATTGTTATCTTCTGATTTCATATTCTATCTAAGTAAATATTAGGCACATCCAGGACTCAGATATTTATTTCCATTTGAAACTGTTCTTCTGGACCCAGGACCTATACTTTAAACCCTTTGGAACTTTACTAATTGGATGAAATGTCCCTATTTCAAACTAAATATTTCCAAAATTAATTTTATCTTATTTATGTAATTTGGGGGTTTTTTTGTTTGTTTTGCAATTTTGTCAACGAAATCACCATGTACTCAGCTGTTCACATAAGAAACCAACAAATTGCTTTTGTATTGGATGTGAACCCTGCACTCTAGATGACAAATTTTTCCCCTCAGAAGTACATGTTACGAATTGCGAAACTACTTTATATGTACACTATATTTAGATACTTAAATAACTACATTGTAGATAATGAGGGTCAAGTTTTTCACTTTCAAAGAAAGAAGTTATAAATAAAAGTGGAATGCTAGAATGAGCTATTGGTACCAAAATGGATTTTGAGATTTCCATTTGATCATACATATAGTATACACACATATAAACTACATATATACATAAACATTCATAAAGGTGTGTGTATTATATGTATATAATATATACATAATTTGGGGGAATAACACAGGTGCCAAAAAATGTCAACACATTTTAAGAGATCTTATTGGAAATAAAATTGATCGTTCCCCCAAAGTATACAAACTACTGGCAAAATGGATGTTTGTAGCATGTCTAGGTACACTTGATCAGTAACAGTGCCTTCAATTCAACTTTGAAAAGTAAAAACTAGATAACACCTTTTTAATGTGTATCCATTTTTTGGCCCCCTGTGTGTGTGTAGGAATAGGAACATACACTTCTTATCTCTGTTCACTGAAAGAGCCTTGGAGAAGGGACAACACAAAGCAGCAAGAACATCTAGAACCCAGGTCTTGTTTTCTAAACATCCTTTTCTAATAAAAGAAATGAAGGCTCGTTGGATGACTCTAGGATGGGGCAAGAAAAATGAAAGATGGGCCTTTTAGTGCCAAAAGTAAAGTGCAAACAAAAAATGAAATGGAGACATGCTGAAAAGACACAGTGGCTACCTGGAAAGTTCCCCATAGCCAAAGCTGGAGCAATTTAAGTGACAAGTGACATAGAGTATAATTATAGCCTAAAGAGAAATATAAACATTTAATTTACATAAAAATTATGTAAATAATTATATAATTAAATACATACATGAAAAAGGAGTTATTTTTCCTTGAAATATGAGTTCAATTAATAAATATAGAAGAAATAAGTAAAGTAAAAATATCACTTAAATAGCATGACAATAATTACTGCCAGGGAACAGAGAGACTGAAGAAAATTAAAATTAATGGGAGACACTTGCAAACTCTCAAATATCACCCCTTAAATCCTTAACTCTGGTGGTTTCAATATTGTCCACAAATTCTAGAAGGGGAAGTTTAATAATTTTCATCTCCAACCAGGGGCAGACTTAACAATACACTTCTAACAAATAGTTTTAAAATAAAAATAAAAAGTAACTCTCCAATGGAGAGACCTTGAAGACAGCATCTTAGCCAATTGATTAAGATTAGTGTCACCAATATTGACATTTTGTGTTCCTGATATACTAGGAGGACAATTCACCTCTGCACCCTCAAACCTGCAGCTTCAATCTGTTATTGAGAAAACATCTGACTGACGCATATTGAGCGATATTCCACAAAATACCTGACCAGTATTCATCCAATGTGTCACAGACGAGACAAAGAAAGACTGTGGAGCTGTCAAGATTGGATGTGACTAAGAAAAGATGACAATTAAATTGAATGAGTGTCGTGGATTGGACCCAGGAAAATAAAATGAAAATGAATAGAAAACTGAAGAAATCTGAATAAACATAGAAGTTTAGTTAAGATGATGATACTACTATGAAAATACCAATATTAATTTCTTAGTCTTGATGATTTTTAAGTAACCGATTATGTAAAATCCATTACATAAAATTAAAATTTGGAGGAAGTTGGGTGAATGGTATTCAGAAATTCTCTGTACTACCTTTGAAACTGCTATGAGTCCATAATTATTTCAGAATAAAACATTACAGAAATCCTAATAGCAGGGAGTTGTGGTGGGCACCTGTAGTCCCAGCTACTTGGGAGGCTGAGGCAAGAGAATCACCTAAGCCCAAGAGCTGGAGGTTGCTGTGAGCTGTGATGCCACAGCACTCTATCGAGGGCAATAAAATGAGACTCTGTCTCTACAAAAACAAACAAACAACAACAACAACAACAAAAACACAACAAAAATCATTATAGAAATCCTACAGAAATAACCTACTTAATATGTCATAAAGATATTCTATTCTGTTTTCATTCATACTCCTATTAGATGTACTAAAATCTTTATAAGTTTTTGTACAATGATTAAAATTGACTACAATAGCTTCCCAAATGTCTCTTACCATGCTCTTCTCTAACCTCTATTACAAATTATCACATACAAAAAATCATAAATATTTGCATAAAATTTCACAGTAGTGATTCATGCTTTTCCTTCCTGCTGTATTTTTCAGATTTGTGTCCCTCTATTCTCAGGTCCATACTGTATTTAACTGATAATCTTTTCAGTTCTCAGTATCTGTGAATCTTTAAGACAACTTTTTTATTATACCTGAGATTTCTTTTGCCAAGAATATTTTTTTCTCAATTCTTTAGATAATTTCTCCTCCTCAAGAAAATTTTAGATCCGAAATAACAGTTCCAGAAGCCTGTCCTGGCTTCCCTGGTGCAAACTGTAGTTTTCTCCAGAACCCTGAACGTAAATCAATTAGCATCAAGGACTCTATCTTATCCACAACCCCTTTAGGGCAGCAGTTCTCAACCTGTGGGTCACGACCCACAGGGAATGTATTAAAGGGTTGTGGCATTAGGAAGGTTGAGAACCACTGCTCTCGGACCTGGCAATAAATGTATGCTTGAGCACATTTTCTAAAGAATGTGCCAAGAATAAACTCAAATGGAGGGATAAATCAAATCTAATAATAAATTAATAATAATATATAGGAAGGGGAAAAATATTTGGAAAATTAAATTCTAAGACTCCCTGAAGAAAATGCCCATTTAAACATTTCAAATGTTATCATAGGTCTGGCATGAGAGGCTAGAAATTAGCTAAGAATATTATTTTCTAAAATACATAAGGCAAGAAAACCTTATTTGAAAAAACTAAGTCCAGACAGCCTCATGCTGTAGGACTATCGATTTTTTGTGTGACAGAGGAACCTGATGCCTGTACATTAGCACTTTGCAGTCTGAGGATGGGTGCCAAGTGTCACAGAATTATCTTTTCCTTTCCAGAACCACAAAGACTCCACAACTCAAAGTGCATCTTGATTTTCAAGATTCAGAGTCCCAGAGGATCCATTCTGAAAAATTTTAAGGCTGCTATTGACCCTGTGGGGAGAACCTGAACACATCATTCATCTTCAATGACTCAGGGTCAGGAAAGGAATTTCAGGGAAATAGCATGGACGGTATTTTGTGTAAGAACAGATGGAACAAACTCAGCCTGTGTAAATCCTTTTTAAACTAGGAATTTATGAACAATTTCATTTCAGTCATTGTCAAATAGGCAATATATAATTTTTGGAGTTAACTTAAAAATCTGAGTTTTTCTCTCTCACTGTATACTGATGATCATGCATTAAATTCATAAAATTCTCTGTGTTTAATGTCAAGATTATATCTAGTATATGCATTTGGTTGCTTTACATATTGCATTGAAGAAAGTAATATTGAAAGTGTCAATGATCAAGGCCAAGGCAAAGCCTGAATTTTTTGAATGCATTTTCTTTTTAGTTTTATATAGTAGGGTTGCTAGGGAAACTGGTGGAGGAGCTAAATTACTTGTTGATATTCTATATGCCTTATCTCTTTCCTTCTATTCTGATGCTTAGAACAGAAGCTGAGCAGGTAAGATTTAACATCTTTATCTCCCATTAAAGGAAACTATTTCCTTATAGATTCTAAAATTAAAAGTATAGTTGTTTTTTTTTACTTTAAAAATTCATTTTATTTTATAACACATTCTTGCCAGTAACCTCAGTCCCTGAATTCATGGTCATCACACAATTATCAAATTTGGTGGAGGCACAGATTAGAGCTTAGTGCTTAATATTGCCCCAAATTTTCCAGCTGTGGAAGTAATACATTTGCACTATACCTGCCTTCAAAGCTGGATGCCCAGAGTGGGTGGATGTGGGACGGCCGCTAATAATGACTCCCACTGCCTGAGAACAATACATTAAAGGAAAATAATTGATTTTTCTGGCTGATGATTGTCACCAACAAAAGTAGGAAAAATCAGTATTACTAATTATTTGCAGTGGCAATCTGCTAAAGCACATCAGTGAAATATCAGGAAGAGAAATGGTTACAAAACAAAAGGGTAACAGTCGTCCCTGGACTGGAAGGAAGAACACTATATAATAAAATAGAGCTGATTCCGTGGCATAAGGGTTATTCCAGCAGTATGATCGAAAGTATTAGAAATTCATCTTACAAGGGTATATGTGAAACTTAGCTAATGTGGAATGTAAATGTCTTAGCACAATAACTAGGAAAATGCCAGGAAGGCTTTGTCAACCAGTGTGATGAAAATGTGTCAAACGGTCTATGAAACTAGTGTATGGTGCCCATGATCACATTAATGTACACAGCTATGAATTAATAAAAAAATAAAAAAAGAAAAAAGAAAAAAGAAAGTATTAGAAATGAATAATTCTAGGGTGAATGATCTCAGAGTTTCTATGGAAGATTCATTTCTAGTTATGATAATTTTAAATGTGGATACAAAAATGGCTCCCCAGGGCAGGGATCTCAGGAATGGTTTATTGGGGAGAGAATGTGTTCTCTCATTTTCTCATGCATCCCCAGGGATCCCTACATAGATGTGGTTTCTCAGTTAGGGAAGTGATATCTCTAGAGTAAGAAAATTATGCTAAGAAAGGGCATCCCAGGAGAGGAATACTATAAGGAGGTGATTTCTACCAGGAATTAGCATACTCCTTAGGGCAGAAACACACAGGAAATCCAATATGGAAGAACAGATAAGTAAAAGTCTTAATATACATGTATAAATTTTTTTTATCATATATATATTTATTTCTGCAACAGTTTAAAGTAATGAGCTATATTTACATATAGTCAAATTAATTGAGCTCTATAACATATTGAATACAAGGCAGTCAATAAGATCTAAAAACAGCAGCATACGTTTTTCAAGTATATGTGTGTATAAATAAAGTTATGGAGTTGGAAGGGGAGAAGACAGGAATAGGATTAGGAATGGCGTGTGCCATAGTTGGAAAACTAATGAACTAAATGAAATAAGTGCATGGAAATACCACAATTTTCACCTTTTAAAAAAGGGATCAATAGCAAAAGTTATTATTAATCTTTAAAAATAATGATTTCATGAAAACAGGATGTCCTGTACCACTCCACTGTGAAGAACATAAAAGACCATAGGAAAAAAGGAGTTCTCAGGGATGGAAAGGGGAGGAGTGCTGCAATTAATCTTCAGCATTGGATAGCACGGAAACCAGTCCTCCTCAGGAAAGTGCCACTGCCTTTTGAGGAGACTTGAAGGAGTTGAGGGGTCTCAGAAGAAATATCTCTGAATTCTTATATGCTTGCCTTTCTTCCTTTTCTTTTCTTTTTCCAAATATCTTCTACTTCCCTTCCCTTTCCACCATACTTGTTTTAGGGAGAGGTCATGGACAGCTTTTACTTAAGTGGAGTTCCTGCTGGATTGGAGTATGCCGTTCCCTATGCTGGGAGAACTTTGCTCAGGGGAGGCAGAGTGGATTATTCACTCCCCTGAAAATCCTATACAGAAGTTGAAAAAGTGAAATAGTCTCTGTAGAAAAGACACTGAATAGCTGTATTCCCCTGATATAAATTTTTACAAACTGTTAGTAGATACTTACTGTCCTCATTATGTAAAAATTTGTATATACTACCCACACAAAGACATGGATGTCCCTGAAATGTATGCTGCAAAGTGCAAGAAGCCATTCTGAACAAACGATACATTGTATGGTTATATGACATTTTAGAAAGGCAAAATTATGCACATAGTAAGTATAGGTATATCAATGGTTACTAGGAGGGTTTTTTAGAATAATAAATGAAAATTGAACAATTTTTAAAGCAATAAAGTTATTTCGTATGATATAAGAACAGTGGATACATGATACTATACATTTGTCAAGAGCCATAGAATTTCACAGCACTCAGAGCAAATTTTAATGTATATAAATTTTAAAAATCGTTTAAGTGATACTGGAATTTCTTCTTTAGAAGGTCCTTGGTCTCGGGAATTTGAAGAAAGAATCCACTGACCTGTGCTCTGTGGTAAGACAGGATTTATTTTACAGAAAAGACTGCAGAGAAAGCAACAGAGCTTCTGGCAGAGGGAAAAACTCAGGTCAGAAAAAAATCTCCCCTCTGAGTCCTTTGTCTAAGGGTGTATACAAATACAGCCTTCCATTTCCAGGCCTAGGAAACTTACCTCAAATTGACCAAGCCTGGGAAATGGGGAGGGAGGCTCCCTGTTTAACTGCAAGTGCAAGGGGATGGAACTAGTGTTCCATGAGCCAGCTACCTGGAGGTGTCCCCCCCAGCAGTCATCCAGCCCCTCCAGCCACTGGAACCTCCTGTGCCCCCATAGCCACCCTCCAACCCACTGGTTCCTCTGCTGACTGTGCTACCAACACCCCCAGGGCAGAGACCGACAGCAGGTTCCCCCTGACCTCAGGCTGCGCTGGCTGAGGCACCACCTGCCTGTACCATAGGTGGACAGGGACTTAAATTAAATCAAATTAAATTAAATAATTAAATTAAATTAAATGCTGACAGTTAAAAAGGATTTAACTGTAAGACAAATAAATAGAACAAGTTCAATAATTCAATACTACTTTTGTCTTTAGGCGTCTATTGTCCATTCATCTCCAAGTTCAGCACATTTTTCTTATGTCCCTTTCAGTGAATTCATTCTATTTATTTGCCCAATGTCTAAAATACTATTAATACCCATACTGAGATAAATAAAGGATTAGTACATAACTGAGAGAAGAAACAATATCCTATGCAGAAGAATCTCAGGTACTTTAGGAGGGTACTCTGCTTTGAAGGAAGTGAAGGATAACTGCCCATTTTAAGCTGAGTTACACACAGCCACTTCCCTCCAAGGGTACACCGTGTAAAGTGGAAGAGAGTGTCACTTTATAGTGGAGAAATCAGCGAACACTGTAAGTTCTAAGTCACCTGGTAGTGAATACCGATGGTATGAAGTGAGGAGACTGGTACTTGTCCTCTGTGGTCCTTACCAAAAACTGATAACTACAGGCTAATCATGAGAAAAATATCAGAAAATCACACCCAAATGATACTCCTCAAAGCCCTCAAAGTTAATAAAAACAGGGACAGTCTGAGAAATTTGTCATGACTTAAGGAGACAGAACAATATAGTTATCCTGGATTAGATCCTAGAACAGACAAAGATGTTAAGCAAAACTGAGGAAATCTGATTTAAGTAAGGGGTTTATTTAATAATAATGAATAAATAGATTCATTAATTGTGAGAAATGTACTAATTTAGAAAGTAATAACAATCTGTGATATACATGAAAACTGTAGTATTTTTTTCCTTTATTTTTTTTTTTTGCAGATATAAAATAATTCTAAGTTAAAAAAATTATTTAAATTCTAGATACTGGGCAGCACCTGTGGCTCAGCAGGTAAGGTGCTGGCCCCATATACTGAAAGTGGTAGATTCAAACCCAGCCCCGGCCAAACTGCAACAAAAAAATAGCCAGGCGTTGTGGCGGGCGCCTGTAGTCCCAGCTACTTGGGAGGCTGAGGCAAGAGAATCACTTAAGCCCAGGAGTTGGAGGTTGCTGTGAGCTGTGATGCTACAGCACTCTACAGAGGGTAACAAAGTGAGACTCTGTCTCTAAAAAAAAAAAATAAAAAAAAGAAATAAATTCTAGATACTCATATCGAGTATCTAGAATATTTATATAGATATATTTCGATCTATCATAGATAGATATGTTTCTATTTTACTCTTTTTCCAGTCCTTAGAGGGTTGCTGCATTATGTTTTTCTTTGCCTAAGTATCTTTAGGGCTTTAACTGTGTTCAGTTAATTTGTTATTCTGAAGAGTGTCTATTACACATTAGTGAATGAATTTTACCAACACATATGAATATTTAAATATCAACCCACATTTATACTGCATATAAATTTTTATTTATATACTTTAATACTTCTAATATGATAATTTTTATGATAAAAAAATAAAAAACTGAAATTTGGACTTTCTTTTCTTTTTCCTACTCATTCATTTAATCCTTTTCAAACTGAGCAATGTATGCCCTGAAAATTTAGCAAAATATGCCTTAGTTATACCCAAATCATGTTTGATGAAGTCATTGTTCCTTTCGTAATTTCAGTTTCTGAATTTTACTATTTGATGGGTCTTGACCTCCAAAAAATGAAAAGAAAAAAAAAAAAAAAGGAAAAAACAAATTGCATATCTTTTCTAAGATCAAAAACTATGTTATGATATAATATGATTCCCGCTTTTCTTTTTTAAAACAGTAGAGAAATGTCTGGAAAGTCCAAACGTATTTTGAACTTATATTCCTTTTATAATTTTATGATGATCCATATCATCTTTTATATAGTTAATTTGTCTATGTTCTTTTAGTAATGAGCTTGCCTGAAGTCTTTCCAAAATATTCAACTTAGAGTTCCAGAAAAAAAATTATTGTAGTATTCACCTTTATTTGTTTATGTGACATTTAAGTAAACTGAGTGATTACTACATAACTGGCAAAAAAAAAAAAAAAAAAAAAAGATTTTTGGATAGCCACAAGCATTTTTTGTTAATATACAATTAACAGATAAATTCATAAGTTACCTGTTGGAAAATAAACTCTACAATTGATATCATGCAGATTGCATGAGCCAGTATTATTTGAGGGGACAATGAGTATTTATAATTATTCAGGTAGGCAATTTGAATAAACGAGAACTGATTTGTACACATTTTTTTATCTATCTATCTATCTATCTATCTATCCTAAAACCCAATATCCATATAGATAGACTTAATGTTAAAGAAAAAGTTGTAGAAAGCAAACATTTAATCAAAACTTGAGATTCTTAGAAGACAGTTTAACCACTAGAAGTGTTGAAGCAAAAGCAAAATATCTTAAAAATTAATAGTAAAGATTCGGGTAGTTATAAATATAATATGAGCATTTACCATGTGCCAGGCACAATTTTAACCACTTTACATTATGTTTTTTTACTTAATCTTTCCAAAAATTTTTGGAAGTAAGTACCATTTATCTTAATTTATTAAGAAAGGAAACCGAGGCACAATTTTTGTGTGTGTGTGTGCTTTTCATTTTTTATTTTTCCTTATAACACCAGCTTGGGTCCAATGCAGGAGGCTCTGGTGGGGAGCTTTGTGTTTACACGATCAAATCTCCTTTTACTGCAAACCCTTGCCAAGGTTGTATTTTGTCTGAGCAAAGCCCCTCCCTGTCAGTCTGTCTTGCTTTCTTCCTTGCTCCTCTATTGATGTATCTGTGCTTCTAGGTGGGCGTCATTGTCAATCCCAGGTTGAGCTACTTCAGGAGCTCCCAAGGAGGGCCTTTTCTTGTGAGTGTACACACTCATGCACTGTGAACCTCTAGCATAAGATGTGCCAGTAGCTTTGGGGAGTGCGTAAGTGTCAGAGGGAAGCTGGAGAATTTAATCAATCTCAGTAGCCATTTGCTGCTTCATATATTACAAAGCAGAAGACATCTTTTTTTAATGACTCTTACTTCATTTTATTTTTATTTCAGGTTAACGTGAGGGTACAAGCAACCAGGTTGCAATATTTGAATTTGTTAGATACAGTCCCTCCTGTAGTTGTGTCCCACACCCAAAACAGTGTGCCATGCACCCCCACCTTTGCCTTTAGGTGGGAGCACACCAATTCCCCTCTTCTCTGTCCCCTTCCTCCTTCCCCATCCCCCCAACGTGAATAGAATTAAGTTTTTCTCTTGTATGGGGGTGTGTCAGATAATCTACTGGCTGCATGATAAAATTAAGTACATTGGGTATATACTTTTCCATTCTTGTGATGATTTACTGAGAAGAATGTGTTTCAACTCCATCCAAGTTAATACAAAAGATGTAAAGTCACCATTTTTTCTTACAACTGAATAGTATTCCATGGTATACAATTATCACAGATTATTAATCCATTCCTGAATTGATGGGCATTAAGATTGATTCCACATCTTTGCAGTTGTAAATTGAGCTGCAATAAACAATCTAGTGAAAATGTCTTTATGACAAAATGATTTTTTGTCTTCTGGGTAGATGCCTAGTAGTGGGATTGTGGGGTCAAATGGGATACCTAATTTGAGATTTTTGAGGGTTCTCCATACCTCTATCTGACTGACTAACCTAAAATCCAAATATCCATATAGACATACAGACATAACATTAAAGAAAAAGATACAGAAAGCAACCATTAAATAAAACTTGAGAATCTCAAAAGACAGTTTATACACTAGAAGTGTTGAAGCAAAAGCAAAATAATCTTAAAAATTAATAACAGAAATTATTGCAGCCTCCAAGGAAGCTGTATTAGTTTGCAGTCCCAACAAAAGTTTAAAAGTGTTCCCCTCTTTCCACATCTGCACCAGCATCTGCAGCTTTGGGACATTGTGATGTGGCTAGTCTCACTGGGGTTAGGTGATATCTCAGGGTTGTTTTGATTTGCATTTCTCTGATGATTGGAGACAATGAGCATTTTTTTTCATATGTTTGTTAGCCACTATTCTGTCTGCCTCAGAGAATGTTTGGTTCATGACTCTTGCCCAATAATACAACAATTGTTTGTGCTTTTTTTGTTGATTAGTTTGAATTCTTCATAAATCCTAGTCATCAAGCCTTTGTCAGATTTGTACCATGCAGATATTTTTTCCCATTTGGAAGGTTGTCTATTTGTTTTAATTGTTGTGTCCATTGCTGTGCAGAAGCTTTTCAGTTTAATTTAGTCCCATTTGTTTATTTTTGTTGATGTGAATGCTGCTGAAGTCTTCTTCATAAAATCTTTCCCCAGGGGAATATCCTCTAGAGCCACACTTTATTCTAGGATTTTTATTATTTCATGTCATAGATTTAAAACTCTTATCCATCTTGAGTCAATTTTTGTAAGTAGTGAAAGGTACTTCCAATTTCAGTCTTTTACTGTGATTATCCAGTTCTCGAACCAGCATAATTTATTGAATAGGGATTCTTTACCCCCAGCATGTACTTTTGTTTGGTTTATCAAAAATCAGATGGCTGTAAGAGACTGATTTCATCTCTTGGTTTTCTATTTGGTTATGAATACCTGTGTCTCTATTTTTGTGGAAATATCATGCTGTTTTGATCACTGTGGACTTGTAATATAACCTAAAGTCTAGTGCAGTAATGTCCCTGGCTTTGTTTTTATACTAAGAATTGCCTTGGCTATATGGATTTTTTCTGGTTCCATTCAAAGAACTATTTTTTTTCCAGTTCTTCAAAGTATGATGCTGGTATCTTAATGGGGATTGCATTGAATCTGTAGATTGATTTAGATAGTATGGACATTTTAACAATGTTGAGTCTTTCATCCAGGAGCATGGTGTGTTCTTCCATTTGCTAATATCTTCTGCTATTTCCTTTCTTAGGATTTCATAACTTTCTTTTAAAGGTCCTTCACCTCTTTTATGATGTATATTTATAGGTATTTCATTTTCTTTGAAGCTACTGTGAAGTAAATTGTGTCCTCAATTAGTTTTTTCTCTTGGTTGTTATATGTTGTATATCATATACAAAGGTAATGATTCATAGACATTGATTTTATATACTGAGGCATTTCTGTATTTCTTGATCACTTTCAGGAGTCTTGTGGTTGAGTCTCTGGGTTTTTCTAAGTATAAGATCATATCATCAGCAAAGAGCAAGAGTTTGACCCCCATTTGGATTCCTTTAATATCCTTCTCGCGCCTGACTGCATTGGCTAGAATTTTCAGCACTGTGTTGAATAGTAGTGATGATAGATGACATACTTGTCTGGTTCCTATTTTCAGTGGAAAAGGTTTCATTTTTATTTTATTCAATTTGATGTTAGCTATGGGTTTGTCACAGATGGTTTCAATTAGTTTAAGAAATGTTCCACCTATGCCTATATTCTTAAATGTTCTTGTTAGAAAAGGATGCTAAAATTTTGTGAAATGCTTCTTCTGTATCTATTGAGAGGATCATATAGTCTTTGTTTACTTCTATTGATATGGGGAATTACATTTATGAATTTGTGTATGTTAAATCATCTTTGCATCCCTGGGATAAAGCTTACTTAATTGTCATGCATAATTTTTCTAAGTGTAGTTATAATCTACTGGCTAAGATTTTATTGAGTATTTTGGCATCAATATTATTAGTGAAATTGGTCTATAGTTCTCTTTTTTAGTTGGGTCTTTTCGTGGTTCTGGAATCAAGATGATGTTTGCTTTATACAATAATGGGAAATGTTCCTTCCTTCTCAACGTTTTGGAATAGGTTCTTCAATATACATACAAGCTCATCTTTGAAAGTTTGATGAAATTCAGGTAGGAAGCGATTTGGTTCAGGGCTTTTTTTTATTATTGGAAAAATTTTTATTGTTTCTTCAATATCAGCACTTGATATTAATCTGTTAAGAGTTCTGTTTCTTCCTAGTGGAGTCTAGGGAAAAGGTATGATTCCAAGTATTGGTCTTTTTCTTCCACATTGTCAAAATCCTGGGCATAAAATGTTTTATAGTACTCAGAGATAATCTCTTATATCTCCATGGTATCTGTTGTTTTTTCCCCTTTTTCATTTCTGATTGAGATTATTAGAGATTTTACTTTTCTTTTTCTAGTTAATCTGGGCAATAGTTTATTGATTTTATTTATCTTTTCAGAGAACTAATTTTTAATTTCATTAATATTCTCAGATTCTTTTATTTTCAATTTCATTTAATTCTGACTTAACTTTGCTTATGTCTTTTCTTCTGCTGAGTTTGGAATTGTATTATTTTTCTTTTTCCATTTCCTTAAACTATGATGTTAATGTTTTAATGGGGATGATTAAATATTTACTGTGATTCATTAGGTTTTTGCTGTACTCTTTCTGTTTCTTTTGGATATAGGTGTCTGTCTAATATGATAAATTTCCCTCTCATTATGGCTTTTTTAGTATCTAGCAGGTTTGAGTAACTTACAGCTTCGTGGATGTTATGTTTGAGAAATTTAACAATTTACTCCTTTGTCTCTTCTTCAACCCAACTGTCATTCAGCATAAGGTTCGTTAATTTTCATGCCTTTTGTAGGGATGAAAATTTTTGTTGGAGTTGAATTTCACATTTATTGCCTTGTGATCGGAGAAGATATGTGATATAATTTCAGTTCTTTTAGTTTTGTTGAAGTTTGATTTGCAACTTAGGATATGCTCTATTTTGGAGAATGCTCCTTGGGCTTATGAGATGAACATACAATTTTTAGCTTTGGGATGATATTTTCTGTATATGTCTATTAAACTCATTTGTTCTAGGGTCTCATTTAGTACCTCTGTATCTTTGTTTAGTTTCTGTTTAGATGAGCTGTCCAGTTCTGCCAGAGTAAAGTCCCCTACTGTTATGGTGTAATAGGATATTATATTGCTCAGACCAATCGAAGTTTATTTCATAAATCTTGGAACATGTAATTTGGGTCCATAAATATTGATAATTGAAACAGTCTCTTGTTGTAGCATTTCCATGACCAGTATGAAATGACCATCTTTATCTTTCTTATTTTTTTAATTAAATCATAACTGTATACATTAATGCATTTATCTGGTACAATGTGCTGTTTTTATATACAATTTGGAATGCTTACATCAAACTGGTTAACATAGCTTTCACCACACTTAATTATTTTGTTAAGACAGTTATACTCTATACTTAATAGATTTGACATGTACCCTTGCAATATGCACCATAGGTGTGATCCCACTGATTACCTTTCCTCCATCCAACCTCCCCTTTCCACACATCTCCCCTTCCTCTTTCCTTTTTCATCCTGGGCTACAGTTGTTAATTGCCAAGTATGGAAGAAGCTCAAGTGCCCATTGGCCCATTAATGGATTAATAAATTGTGGTATATGTATACTATGGAACATTATGCAGCCTAAAAAAGAGATGGAGACTTTCCTTCTTTTATGTTTACATGGATGGGGCTAGAACATATTTTTCTAAGTAAATTATCTAAAGAATGGAAGAAAAAGTATCCAATGTACTCAATACTATTATGAAACCAACATATAATCACCCAGACTTCCATATGAAAGATAAAACACAAGTATTTTTCTTATCTTTAGTTGTTTGAAATCCACTGGTATCTGAAAATAAGATTGCAATCTCTCCTTTCTCCAGATTTCCATTTGCCTGAAATATTGTTTTCCAACCCTTCACACAGAGTCCTGTTTTGTCTTTTAAGGTCAGGTGTGTTCCTGGTGGCAGCATATGGATAGATTTTGCCTTTTTATTCAATCAGCCAGCCTTTGCATCTTCAGAGGAGAATTCAAGCCATTAAAATTGATTGAGAGAATCGACAGTGTGCTGTACTTCATTTCATCTTATTTTCTGGAGGACCACTGTTTAGTTGTATCCTTTGCACAATTGTGCAAGCTAGGTTTTGACCTAATCTGTCCTTGATAACTTCTACTGCATCTTTTAGTTCCCTGATTACTCCTTTAAGTCTGCAAGCTTCATCATAGTCTTATTATATTCTTCATATCTTTTGTCCATTTCTTGGTTCTGTTTTCTCACTTTTTCATCAAATCCCTTTATTATCTTTACTATCCACATTTTATATTTCCTTTATGTCATTTCCATTAATTATTTCATAGGTGGAATCCTCTGCTGGTGCTGCCTCATGATCCCCTTGGGGAAGGTGGAGTTGCTCTGTTCTGATTTTTCATGTTGCCAGAATTATTCTATTGGTTCTTCCTCATCTGCATTTTCTTGTTCACATTCTTCCCTGACTTTTTCATTCTTACTCCCCCCTTTGTTTTAAATTAATTCATTTCAGAGCTTAGATCTTAAAGCATATAAGATAAAGCATGACAAGAGAGAAAAGACAAAATTAAGGAGGAAGAAAAATTAAAAAAGGGGGGTAGAAGAAAAGAATTGAAGAATAAAAGAGAAAAAGGACAGACAGAGAGAGAAGAGAGTGACAAGAAAAATGGTGGTGTTTGGCAGGTTGAACATACCCACACCTCTAGAGCTTTTGGTCCCACAAAGTAAGTAACTCTTTACCAGCCTGGGAAAAAGCAAGACCTGAATTCTGCCAAATATAGAAATAAATCAGCAGTATGTCACAGTAAGGTTATACCTTCTTTCCAAAGGCCAAAGCTAGAGGGACACCTTACACTGTAAACTCATGGCCTCCTTGAACCAGACCAATCCAGAGCCAAGGGGGCCAGACCCCAGCCTAGTGGTTACCCAAGACACCACCTCTGACCTCAGAACCAGGAGATATGACATTAAAATGTTGTAAATTTTTTTACTGTTAAAAAATAATAATAATAAACAACAACAGACAAATGAACAACAACAAAAACGGTCTAACTCATGACTCCCCATCCCTCAGAGAAGAGAAAAAGAAAGGATAAAAATTAATAGAGACAGATAAAGAAAGTTAAAAATACAATTACATAAGTTAATGGAAAAAAGAGAAAAAGAGATATTTTAACTGTTGTATGAGAAATTTATGTGAGAAACATGGGAAAAGTAGAAAAATATTTACCAAAAGAGATAAAAAGGAGAGAAATAAAAAACAAAGAACAAAAGGGACTGAAAACTATAACTGAAATGGAGGAGCCTTTGCTATTGAAAAAAGTAAAAATAAAAGAATAAAAATACAACCAAACACAATAACTAAGAAAAAGCCAGAAAGGCTATGTTAACCAGTGTGATGAAAATATTTCTAATTGTGTATAAAACAAGTTCATAGTACAGCATGATTGCATTAATGTACACAGCTATGATTTAACTAAAAAAAATGCAATGCTAAATCCTAGGGACTCTGCTGCCCTGGATTTTTCACATTAAAAGATCAAATTCTTTAACAACTAAAATTCAAGAGATTAAATATTTAAAATACTAGTGTGTTCTCATCTGATGGGCACAATGTACAGGTATGTGGCTCTCCTTCTGGGTGAAGGGCACAACTACAATAGGGGCCGTACCTAACAAAAGCAAACATTATAACCAAAAAAAAAAAAAAAAAAAAAAAACCAACCAAACGAATAAACAAAAAACTAAACAAGCAACAACAAAAGGGAAAAAAAGAAATGAAAAAAAGCTGAGGAAAAATTGACAAAAGATGCAAAAAAGGGAGGCATCTGTTTATTTTTACAGGAGAAGTGCTACTTTTATGCCAACAGATCTGAGATCGTGCAAAACAAGATCAAAACACTCCAAGAAGATCTAGAAAAGAGAAGAAAAGAAATTCTAGAAAATCCCCTGTAGACGGGCCTACATTGT
>CAUYPK010007165.1:0-49958 GCA_963574355.1 Loris lydekkerianus | reverse complement strand
ATGGATGGAGCTGGAACATATTCTTCTTAGCAAAGTATCTCAGGAATGGAAGAAAAAGTATCCAATGTACCCAGCCCTACTATGAAGCTAAATTATAGCTTTCACATGAAGGCTATAACCCAACTATAGCACAAGACTATGGGGAAAGAGCCAAGGAAGGGGAAGGGAGCGTAATGGGTGGGGGCCACATCTAAGGTGCATCTTAGAATGGGTACAGGCGATTGCACTAATGTACACAGCTATGATTTAACAATTAAAAAATAAATAAAATTAAAAACCTCAAAAAAAAAAAAAAACAAAAGAGAAAAACATAAATATGAACTCACTTGATGATCTTATTACCAATTTTAGGTTACATAAAATAATTAAAGTATATTTGTTTATTTTTGCTCATAATTTTTTTGAGTGTGCTACTTCTTGAAATAATTTCCAGGATGAAGTCCAGGCTTCCTGTTACATGTCTCACAATAGAAAATGTTTTCTCTCCTTTCACCTTTCTCATCTCTTCTGCTGCAAGCCATGCAGTCCTTTGTTGTGCATTATAAAATGTATTTTCATTTTGCATTATAAAATGTATCTTCCGATTTAGGCTTTTCTCAGTGTCAGAAGATAATGGTCTTCCCCTCTTTCTTAAATTTCTGTTTCTCACATTGCTTACAAGCTGAGTAATGATATTTCTTCTGTAAGAAAGGTATATGTGGGGCAGCACCTGTGGCTCAAAGGAGTAGGGCGCCAGCCCCATATATTGGAGGTGGTGCGTTCAAACTCAGCCCTGGCCAAAAACTGCAAAAAAAAAAAAAAAAAAAGGTGTATGTGTACTTTTTCTCCACTCTCCTTCTTATCTAAAAGATGTAGCTATTCACAATTGTAACTTCTATCAGCCAAAATAATTTTTTCCACCATTTATAGAACCTCCTTATAAATCCGTAATATCCACAGTACTGATCAGCTCTGTCCACTCATCTCCCGTCTAAGTACTAACCAACTAAGCTAACCCTGCTTAGCTTCCTCAGACGAGATTGGACACATTCAGGGTGGTATGGCCATAGACTGTCCACTCTTCTCATAAACTTTGTGTATCCTGAAATAACTGTCAGTTTTTCAAATTGAACAGGTGTGATCAATAATCAGTGATCAGCTGTGTTTGAGGGCCATAAGAATGTACCTCTTGTCATAGAATAAGAAGCACATCATTTTCCTATCACATTGATAGGCAGATATATCATTCTCCTGAAGTTTCTTCTTTTTCAGATCACTTGAAAAATCCTTCCTAGAAGCCATAACTGTTCTTGTTATATATATTTTCATTTTATGCGATTCCTGAGCAAGTTGAGGGCTTGTGTAGAACCTGTAACAGTAGATGTGATGAGCTAAACCCATCATGTGTGCTTGCAAGACTTGTGCCAAATGAATCACTATTTGAAATGTAAAGGGAAAATCAGGACAAGTAAGACTTTCTGTTGTCTTGGCGTAATAGGGAATGTGAGAAAACACATAACCATTTTCTGATCTACACAGGCAAAAAAATTCGTAGGCCCCACTATGTGAGCCAACAATATAAAAAAAAGTTGGATATCTTTCAACCATCATGTCAGAGATCTGACATAGGAATGAACAAGGTTAATAACTTTTGTTCATCAGAAGATGCTACCAGAAGAGTCAAAAGGCATGCTAACGTAAGCCAGCAAAGAAATAGTAGTGGAATATGAGGGCCGTCTGGCCACATAATACCAAAAAGAGAGACATACCTGGCCAGATACTTTCCAGACCGCCCTTGTATGTTAAGCATTCTGACAAATTAATAAGAAAAACAAAGCCTAATAGAAAAATGGTCAAAGACTTAATTAGCACTTCATACAGGAAGGTGACCAAATGGGCATGGATGATACTTTAGAAGAGGTGCTTAGCCTGACCAAGGAATTCCACGTTAAAACTGTAACAAGATACCACCACACAACCTCCAGATTGGCTGACATTTAAAAATTTGATGATACCAAATTTATCAAGCATATAGAATAATGGTAACTGTTACATTGCTAGCAGGAGTGAAAATCATACTGGTGCTTTGAAAAACACTTCGGTGTTCTCTAGTAAAATTGAAAACAGTGTTAACCAAAGAGAAATACATGCTAATATACATGAGAATACACATATAAGAATAATTAAGCATCTATTACAACATGGGAAAAAGTCAGTAAAACTGGATACAACCTGGGAAAAAATCAGTAAAATGGGCTTTTAAAAGATGAAATTAAAAAAAAGATGGAATAGTCATGTAATACCATACAGCTGTGAAAAAGAATGCACTCTAACAACATGTACTAGCATTAATAAACTTTAATTAATAAACTAAAAGACATAATCTTGAATGAAAAAAGCCAAATTCAAAAATATATTATATTATACCATTCCTATAAAATTCATGAAAAAGAAAAGCATATGTTGAGTGATGTACATTTTGGTGTGCTAAAATTAAAATAAAAGCAAGGAGTATTTACCACAGAAAATCAGGACAGAGGTGTTCTATCTCCAGAGTAGGGATCATGACAGTCTATTTGGGGACCTATTATTACAGACAATGTTCTAATTCTTGCTGTGGTGATATTGTAATTCATTAAACTTTCCATTTATGTTGTATGCTATTTTCATAATAAAAATAAAAGAATATACCAAAGACATTTTTTTCATTACAGCTACACCTGTAGATTCTTAAAGTTTACATTGTAGATTTATCTGTTCCCCTTCTGGACACTTGGAGTGTTTTTGGTTCTTGCAATTAACAAATTCATATTAAACATCTTTGTACATAGATCTATGTTCATCTGGTTGTGCTGGCACTTCTGTAGGCTTGTTTCTTAGAAATAGATTCAAAAGGTAAATTTGCTGCATTTTATATTTGGATAAATGCTGTTAAATAACCTTGTAAATTTGTTCAGTGTGTCTTTTTGTTATTTGAAGCTTTTAATTTTTATATTGTTTAATCTGTCCTTTTCCATTGTAGTGTCTGACTCTTGTGTCATGCTTAAAAGGGCCTTTCTCAACTTTAGTATAGGTCTTTGGGTTTATTTTTGGTTATGTGAAATGAGTTTTTTTAGCTGTATAAGTCAGTTGTCCCAATACTTTTTATTGAATGATCTGTTCTTTCCACACTCATTTGAAAGGTATCCTTTATCATCAAATGTCTGTATGTCTTTTTCTCTTCCATGGATCTATTGTTCTATGCAGTATCAGTATCACAGTGATTTAATGACTATAGATCTTCATGTGGCAAATTCTCTCTAATTAGTTCTTCCTTTCAAAATATATTTGGCCTTTTACTCAGTCACTTCTCCAAATGAACCATAGTATCAAGTTCTCCCTCCCTGCAGCTATAGAAAGAAAAATGTATATTGACATTTCAACTAGAATTACAATGAATATACAGATTATTTAGAAGAGAATTAATTTTCATACATATTTATTCTTTTTTAACTTTGTACAAAGGACATATTTTATATATTCCTTTGGGATGTTTTTCCATTTAAATGTTACATCACGCACATCTTGCCCTAATCTTACTGTAGTTAAAATGTTTGACTACCATATGATTTTTACATTGAATATACCAAACATGACAAGTTAGGGTTGGGGTTGGTATTGATACTCCATCTCTAACTGAGTTTTGCTATTGGTATCAGTGCTGCTGTGAACATCCTTATACATCCTTTATCCTCTTTGATAATACCTAGGAATGGAATCTTTGGGGTTGCGGTATATAAATGTTCAGCTTTAGCAAATAATGCCAAACTGTTTCCCATCAAAATGTATATGAAACTGAACATCACAGAGCATACTTACACAAACGTAGGTGGTATAGCATACTGCAAACCTAGGCTGCCATAAAGCCTATTGCTCCTAGGCTGTAGACACATACAACATGTTATTGAATACTGTAGGCAGTTGTAACACAATAGTAAGTATATGTATATCTAGACTTACCTAAAAACAAGAAAGGTACAGTAAAAATTCGGTATTATAATCCAACAGGACCACCATCCTATTGCAGTTTTTCGTCATGCCGTACATGAAGAAATTCTAAGATTTCTTTTTAAAATTTTTATTCCATTTTTTAATTGACATATATTAGTTGTATATATTATGGGGTATATAGTGATGTTTTGACATATATAATGTACAGTGATCAGTGTAATTAGCATAGCCATCTCAAACATTTATCATTTCTTTGTGCTGGGAACAGTATTCTTCTAGCTATTTGAAACTATATATTATCATTAATAATAGTAATTTACAGTGATGTAATAGACTAAAACTTATTCCTCCCATCTGCTTCTAACTTTGTATCCTTTAACAAATCTCCCCCTGTGTCCTAAGATTTTTTATCAGAAGGGATACTGAGTGTTATTAGTCTCCTTTTTCAGCATATATCAATAAGATCAAAAGGCATTCTCCTTTTAATCTATTAATACAATGTCATAATAATATTGTATTAAGCGGTTTATTCACTTCTCCCAAGTCACAAATACAAAGCCAGAAAACTTAAATACAACAAGTCATTGAAAATATAAATATTTGCAATATTCTCTTAAAACCTTAGAATTTTTAATTGTTTTGTTATCCAGCATACTGACCTTGTACTTATACTTTCATTCTACTTATCTGCTTTAATTTTATAAAATGGCATTAAGGAATTTCCAAAGAGATTAAAAATTTTTTTTTTCTTTTCTTGTCTTTTTTTTTTTTTCTTTGAGACAGAGTCTCAAGTTGTCGCCCTGAGTATAGTGCTGTGGGATCACAGCTCAAAGCAACCTCAAACTCTTGGGCTTAAGTGATTCTCTTGCCTCAGCTTCCCAAGTAGCTGGGACTACAGGCACTCTCCACAACACCTGGCTACCTTTGGGTTGCAGTTGTCATTGGTGCTTAGCAGACCCGGGTTGGGTTCAAACCCGCCACCCTAGGTGTATGTGGTCGGCACCCTTGCCAACTGAGCTACAGGCGCCACCGAGATTTAAAATTTTTATTTATTAATTATCTGCAGAAAAGCCTGGTGTCTCCCTTCATGCTGACTAAATGTATCATTGCTGAAACATGAGAACACGTTTAAGGAAAGCAAGGTAGTGACTTACTACCATAGATTCTGTGCCATAGCTAAATGATGTCATTAGGTGAACTATGAATGATTTTATTATAAATGGGCTATAAGATCTTTAGAAGCCTTTGATGTTACTGTTGTTGAATTAAGTTCTTTCTGTCTTATGGCATCCTCTGTTGCGTCAAACCTTAAACTCTTTTCAGCATATGAGACCTTAATAAAAAAGAGGGATTTGTGTTTGCAATATTGTGGGTGTTTTTTTAAAGATGGGCTTATGAATTATATTAGCGTTAGGTCTCACAACACCTGAGTCTACCTCTGGGTATAAGGAAGGAAGGGTAGGAGAAAAGGTTTTATTTGCCCCAGTCTTGCCGTCAATTCTGCTATCCTTGCTAGGAACCTGATCTCTAGCAATATGATAGGGAACCAGTAGTTTTTACTTTACTTTCAGTAATTAAACAGTTTATTTAGTCTACTTCAATTTAAAATTCTGTCTCATATCCTGTTTAAGTCCACCCCTACCCTCCAACTTGGAGTAGAAGATAGCCAGCTAATTTTTTCACTTTTCCACCCCCGCCCTTCCCTTTTCTGGTTCTAACTGCTTTGGCATTAAAGCAGGGAGCCAGGGAGCCAGGATTAGCAAAAAGACACACTGCTTTGATGCCACAGAAGTGTTTACTTAGCCGGACATTCAATTAAAAGCCTCTGTTGTATATTACTAGTTCTCTCACTAACATTGACTGGCCACAGACCTGAGTGCATACTGTATGTATTCCAGGGCTGGTTTTCTTATAGGTGGAAGGATGGGAACTCCTCCGAAGGCCCTTTGGGAGCTTCTCCACTGCAGTTTTTGGTGTTAGAGATCCAGGATCTACGATTCAGACCTGGCCATCTTCTTTGGTGCCTGCTTAACTCATAAGGATCTGCTACATCTTTTCTTTACAGTCTTGCTCTTATAGTCAGTGAGGCTACAGGCTGTTCCAGTGCCTTACCTTGTGTCAACTGAAGAATGATGAGATTCGTAAATTTGGAAAGGAGAGTTTTAATTCTCATAAAGGATTGCAACCTGCTGATGGCCATCTTGCAAGTTAGCAAGCCTAGCATCAAGCAGAAGCTGAGAGCAAGCATTTCTAGGGAGGGCCAAGGAGAAGAGAAATTTATGCTGCACAAGGTGGCTGAATATGCATATTTAACAAGCTATAGGAGAAGTGAATATTTATGAAAGGAGAAACACACATGCACAATTGAGTTCCATGCTACTCCATGGAACCTATCTTCAAAAAATGGTGGCATTGGCATGATCCCAGGGTAGTTTTCAGCCCCATGAGGTCAAAAGGTGAAGCAGAGAACCTAAAAACCCTCACTGCATAGCCTCCATATTACTGGTCAAAACCACTTTATGGTCATTAGTCTCTTATCAGGAAGGAATACTGGTCAGTTGTGCCAAAACCACAAAAGGGAAGAATAGCATTAGGCATTTGGTTAAAATTAGCAGTGAACAAGTCTCCAAAGACTTGTTTAGCCATTAGGAAAGAAAGCCTAGTGGTGGTTAGCAAGGAAGGGGATATTACAAGGCATATCCAACTTCTCTTCCTGGCATGGCTAAGAATTCAACATAAGGCATTTCTGGGGTCCCGTTGGCAAAGGGCTTAGGATTTTTTGTTTTTAAAAGACAGAGTCTCACTTTGTTGCCCTTGGTAGAGTACCGTGGTGTTACAGCTCACAGCAACCTCAAACTCTTGGGCTCAAGAAATTTTTTTGCCTCAGCCTCCCAAGTAGCTTGGACTATAGGTGCCCACCACAATGCCTGGCTATTTTTAAAGACAGGGTCTCACTCTGGGTCAGGCTAGTCCCCAACTTATGAGCTCAGGCAATCTACCCACCTCAGCCTCCCAAGTGCTAGGATTACAGGCGTGAGCCACTGCAGGATTTTATTTTTAGTTTATATTTGTCAGGGTATTATTTTGCCAGAGCTGCCTTAGCAAATAACTACAAACCTTATAATGTAGACAATAGAAATGTATTGTTTCTCAGTCCTGGAAGTTAGCAGGTATGGATAGAATTGTTTCCTTCTGAGCGCTTTCAGAGTGAATTTGTCTCATGCTGCTCTCCTAGCTTCTGGTGGTTTCCTGGCAATCTTTCATGTTCCTTGGTAGTAGGTGTGGCTGGAAAGAAAATAATAGAGCTTTTACCTTTTAATTTTGATCCAAAATTTAAAAAAAGTTATATGCATATATCATGCCATTTCAATATCAGGGACTTTAGCATCTGAGAATTTTGGTATCTGTGGGAGGTCCTAGAACCAATCTGCTATGGATACTGAGGTACACTATTATAATATACATATGCATAATTACTACAGTCCAATAAATTAACATAACTATCATCTCATATAGTTTCCTCCCTCCCTCCTTTACTTTCTTCCTTCCATTTAAAATCAACTGCCTTTGGAAATTGCCTAAAACAATACAGTATTATTAATAACAGTCCTCATGTTGTCCATTGAATCTCTAGATTTATCCTATATAACCACAACTTTGTACCCTTTAATCTACATTTCTCTATTTCCCCTGCCCCTAGTAAACCACTGTCCTACTCTGTTTCTGTGTTATTGTTTTGCTTTTTTTTCTTTAGTTTTATGTTTGTTTTTTTTAAGATTCTGCATATAAATGAGATCATGCAGTATTTTTCTCTGTGTGTTTGGCTTATTTCTCACCATAGTACATGTTTCTTTTAGGTTCATCTGTGTTGTTACAAATGGCAAAATGCACAAAGCTTACCTTTTCCCTACACTCTTACCGACACTTGTTATAGCTCATCTTTCTGATAAAATCCATCCTAACAGGTGTGAGGTGATAATCTTTATTGTGGTTTTGATTTGCATTACCCTGATGTTTCGTGGTGCCGAACATATTTTCATATACCTGTTGACCATTTTTATGTCTTTGGAGAAATGTCTATTTAGCTCCTTTGCCCATTTTTTAACCAGGTTATTAAATTTTTGCCATTGAGTTATGTGAGTTCTTTATATATTTTGGATATTAGCCCGTTATCAGATATATGGTTCTTAAGTATTTTCTCCCAATCAAAAGTAGTTGGTCTACTTTTCATTTTGTTGATTATTTCCTTTGCTGTAAAAAGGCCACTAACTTTTATCACCTACCACATGTTTAAAGGTATATTTTCTCTTAGAACCACCAACATTGTTTTCTCCTCTAAACATGTTTCATTCACTTACTTTGAACACATCACTTATGGCCGGGTGTGGTGATCATGCCTATAATCCTAGCATTCTGGGAGGCCCAGGCAGGTGGATTGCTTGACCTCAGGAGTTCAAGATCAGCCTGAGCAAGAGTGAAACCCCATCCCTACTAAAAATAGAAAAACCTGGCCGGCTGTTGAGGTAGGTACCTGTAGTCCCAGCTACTTGGGAGGCTAAGGCAAGAGGATTGCTTGAGCACAGAAATTTGAGATTGGTGTGAGCTATGATGCCATGGCACTCTAGCCTAAGCAACAGAGTGAGACTCTGTCTCAAAAAAAAAATCACTTTTAATGATGGATAAAAATTGACATAGTCTCCATAATAAAATTAGCAATGGTGAATTTGTCAATGTATAACAGAACTTCATTAAATGCTTGTAGGGTCAAATAACCATGTCAAATATACTGATCAGGCATGGAATAATATATTCATTTATTTAATGAGTATTGAATATTTACTGTGTGCCAAGCATTACACTAGTGTTCACTGAAATCCTTTTGTTAAGAGATACTTGTAAAAAATAATCAGACTACCAAACCAGTTATTGGTAGAAAGGAACAAAATAAATGCCTATACACTATAAAATTCAAGTTGATCTTACATCGCTTCATGATAAAAAGTATAGGGCAGTGGTTCTTTTTTTTTAATTAATTAATTTTTTTTTTTATTGTTAAATCATAGCTGTGTACATTAGTGCAGGACAGTGGTTCTTAACCTTCCAAATGCCGCAGCCCTTAAATACAGTTCCTGTGGGTCACGACCCACAGGTTTGAGAACTCCTGGTATATAGGGGTCTGGCTTCCTGACTTGCCACTGACTCTTTGGATTTCTACACAATTCACTTTGTTATAGTATCTCTGATCATTGATGAAGGAAAACAGTTTTACTCCTCACTTACTGACATTCACTTTCACACTTCATACCTCATCCAAAATACCTAGAACTGTTATACAGAGAAACTCTGATATGAAAATAGTTTATAGTGTCAGCGCGGGAATAAAAATCTCTAAGTTCTGTGCTAACCCCACCCATGCTGCTACCTCATAGAGTTTTTATGAGATGTATATGAGGTTAAACATATAGAGCATTTCACATACTACCTAGTACAATGTAAATACATCATGCTTGTGATCTTATTATCGATACAAGTATCAAATTATTGCTGGGTCTAGAGACAGAGGAATGTTACCCTAATGATTTTCAGTTTCCTTACAGAGCAATGATAATCTTAGATGTTAGGCCTATCCATCCTACTTAGTAAATATTAGATACCTGCTATGTACTTGATATTGTTGTGTTAAGTGCTAAATAATAGACTTCAAGAATTGCATATACTTGGAGTCAAATTAATTGTAAAATGTAACTTTATTCTAAGGAGAAAAAAGTCTTTCACAAATAATGAAACGTTAGCCTTTTTCTGTGTGTTTTCAGAAGGAGTTATTTCTTAACTACAGCTGTCACTTTATTTACATTTTGTTCTGAAAAGAATAACTTTAGTGTTTAAGGAATCTGATTATTTTTAATTCTAGTCATCTGCTTCCTTAAACAGTCTGTCTTTAGTCTTTAAATGGCACATTTCTTTTGAGTACCTGTTTTATAATATTGTTACTACTTTATTTTTTTTAATACTTTACATTTTGACACCTTTTTCCAATGAAGGGTATCAGTGCACCTTCTATGTGTCCATTACATAATCATGTGACAGGAATACTTCCATAATACTAACATCCTTGTTGTTCTGTGACTTTGCATGTCCAAAGTTTTGCCTCCCAAATCCAAATAAGTGAAATTTCAGTTCAACTTCATCAGTTTCATTATCTCTAATCACATAAGGTAACATGTTTGGCAAGAGAAAACAACATGGAAAAACACTCATTCATACATAATATATATGCAAGGGGGGGTTGAGTTTCATATATATTTGGGCTTCTATTTAAAGTTGTGAACTATATATTCTACTCCTATTAGAGTAATTTAGGTTTAATTCTACTGTTAGAGTAAAATAGCTCCTCAAAAATATAAGGAAAGTTTTCTTTTGGGGGTTTTGTTTGTTTGTTTGTTTTTGAAACAGTCTGACTATGTTGACCTTAGTAAAATGCCTTGGCGACACAGCTCACAGCAACCTCAAACTCTTGGACTTAAGCGATTCTTTTGCCTCAGCCTCCCAAGTAGCTGGGACTACAGGCGCCTGCCACAACGCTCAGCTATTTTTTTGTTGCAGTTATCATTGTTATTTTAGCTAGGTTCAAACCCGCCAGCCTTGGTGTATGTAGCTGGCACTGTAACCATTGTACTGCAGGCGCTGAGCCATGAGGAAAGCTTTTAATTTGATATTTATTTTAAGCTTCTTTGAGAAAAAGTGTTATATAATATGTATCCAAAGGAATATCCAGATGGAAATGTAATCATCCTGTCCCTTGGTGGCCTTTTGAAAACTAGTTATTCTTAGTTCCAGTCCTTTATTCCAACAGAGTTTTGAATATCAATAAGTTCAGTAAAAATCCTTAAAATTTTTGAAAGACATTATTTTAATATGATACAGATTATTACTTTGAATAATTTGCAATCAGTACTTAGGATTATGATTTCCCAATCACTATTGCTTGAAGACACTTTGTTTTGCAAATAAAGGTCTTTCATGATATTGAAATAGAATTTGTATAGTAGATTACACATATACTGGCATATTTAACTTTATCCTTGAAATACCAACCAACATCAGTGTTAAATTTTTTTATTTTGATCATTGCTTTTAGTTTTGTAAGAGAATGCCTTTGTTTTTGAAAATACACATAATCAGTGGTAAAGGGCATTATCTCTCCAGCTTTCTCAAATGGTTCAAAAAAAAAAAAAAAAAAAAAATATATATATATATATGGAGAGAGAGAGAGAGAATGATTATCAAACGTGGCAAAAATAAACAGCTGATAAATCTGGGAAAAAGGGCATACTGGAACTTCTTGTATTATTCGTGTACCTTTTTGAAGTTTGAAACCTTATCAAAATATAAAATTATCCCCCAAAAAACCAATCTCCCAGCTTTAGTTACCAATTTAGGAAAAGATTATGTATTACCTGCCTTTATTTATTCCTATATATTATTAATCTTTTCCTATGTTCAAGAATAGTAGAGCAGAAGGAAAGAGACTGAGTCAGTGGTTTTGATTTCTTCAAGGTTGATGGAAATCTTGGAGGAGTTAGGAAGAAATTGTGCTTATAAAACTGGAAGATAACTCTCTTCTGCTCTAGGATTTTATATATTCTTTGGTACACACAAAAAACCCCAGATTATATAAAACTTCATGTTTGGATATCTTTCTACAATTTAAGGCTTCCACACAAAAACTTGTACACAAATGTTCATAGCAACATTATTCATAATATTAATAAGTGGGAACAACCCAAATGTCCCTCAGTGAAATATTTTTTGGCCAAAGAAAGGAATGAAGTCTTGATATTTGCTGTGAACCTAACTGAAAATAACAAGACAGAAAAGACCACATATTGTGTGGTTTCATTTATATGAAATGTCCAAGATAGGCAAATCCATAAGAAAAAACTTCAATTAGTAGTTGCTGGGGACTTAGTTGGGGGAATAGAGAGTGACTGCTAATGGTTACAGGTTTCTTGGGAGCCATGAAAATGTTCTGGAATTAAATAGTAGTGATATTTGTACAATATGAATATATTAAAAACCACTTTAAAAGAATGAATTTTATGGTATGTGAATTTATATTTTATTACAGTAATATTCATGGGGGGATAAAAAACAGTAAAGCCCTCCCCATCACTCTTACTTCAGTCTTCCCATTTAATTAGGGATAAAAGCCAAAGACCTTTTAACTTAGGAGATCTGACTCTCTATTCACAAACTAACCTCCTTTCATCTTTCCCTTCTTCATTCCAGTCTAGCTGTGCTGCCTCCTGACTATTCCTGCTTCTGTGCCTTTTTATTGGTTGTTCCTTTTTCCTAAAAACTACTACTTTTAACCGTTTAGTGAAATATCAATGTCTCAGCAAGGCCTTCGCTGGCTACCTTCTTTGATATTTTGCATCTCCCCAATATTACTTAGCCCGCTTCCTTGCTGCTTTGTGGCATTTTTCATCATCTAATACAATATATATTTTGCTTTTTAAAATCTTGTTTATTATTTACTTTTCTCTATAGAATATAAGCTTTATAAGGACAGAGATTTTGCTTCTTGTGCTCACAACTATATCCTGGGGCTTAATATAGTACTTAGCACACATTAGCACAAATGTGAAGTGAAGGCACATCTGAAATACAGGCCACTATAATCAAATTTAAGAATATTGAGTAACTGGCTTGGCGCCCATAGATCAGTGAGTAGAGTGCCAGCCACATACACCGAGGCTGGCGGGTTCAAACCTGGCCCGGGCCTGCTAAACAACAATGACAACTGCAACAAAGAATAGCTGGGTGTTGTGGCAGATGCCTATAGTCCCAGCTACTTGGGAGGCTGAGGCAAGAGAATCACTTAAGCCCAAGAGTTTGAGGCAGTTGTGAACTGTGACACCACAGGACTCTACCCGAGGTGACGCAGTGAGACTCTGTCTCAAAAAAAAAGAATATTAAATAACTGAAGAGGAAGTCACATATTTTTATACCCTTTATTCAGGTAAAGATTAAATATCTTATAGGACTATCAGAGTAAGGAAGTGGGAAGAAAACTATTTTTTGAATCTTGAAAGTAAAATAATAAAGAGACTTATTCATTTATTAAAATAAAACTTTGACCCAGGTAAGCAATAATTATTTTTTCACGCATAAAGATCTAGTAGATATCTAGGTGTATATTAAGTACTCAAAAAATAATGACTGAATTGACAGTGCTGGCCTAAATCAGGGAACATTAAAGTCCTGTAAATAATGTTATCTACATTATTATCTATGGCTGATTTCCTGCTACAAAAGTGGAATTAAAATAGTTGCAACAGAGGTAATATAATCCATAAAGTCTAAAATGTTTATTATCTGGATGTCTACAGAAATAGTATATTTGCCATTCCCTGCTTAATGACTTTTTATGGGATATGGAATAGTATAGTAGGGAATCTTGGCCAAACATTTAAAAGTTCAAATTTCATTTCCAGGACTAGCTATGTTATCTTGAACAAGTTAAATTCTGTAATCTTCAGTTTCTCATCTATAAAACAAATAAAATACTTCATATGGTAGTTGTTTAAGAATTTTAAATTAGACTCAGCACCCCGTACACCATGGTTATGGCACCAGCCACATACACCAAGGCTGGCAGGTTCAAATCCTGCCCAGGCCAGCTAAACAACAATGACAACTGCAATAAAAAATAGCCGGCATTGTGGTGGGTGCCTGTAGTCCTAGCTACTTGGGAGGCTGAGGCAAGAGAATCGCTTAAGCCTAAGAGTTTGAGGTTTCTGTGAGTTACTGAGGGTGACATAGTAAGACTCTGTCTTAAAAAAATAATAATTTTAAATTAGATAATATATGTAAAGCACTTAGTGAAAGAAGTAAACAGCAAATAGCACCCCAGAAAGTACTACGTACACACTTATGTATACACGTTTACACACACATAGACAAGAGCATACACACAGGAAATAGAAACTTCAGTAACCAACTAGTCTCTAGATACTTTCCAACTTTTTAGGAAAATAACAAAATAAACTAATATTCAATAAGTACTTACTGCACAAAAGGAACATGATAAATTGCCAAAATGTATAGGATATGGGTTTTTTGTGCAGAAAATTATTGTTAATCATTATTTCTAGCAGTCCTATTGAAAGTTTTGTTGTGCTGTTGACTCACATTTTAGTAAAATATACACCCTGCTATAGAATGATTACATTGACAGATAAGTTTAATGTTTTATTTTTAAGGAAATTTTTACATAAGGGGGATTAATTCACTCCATGTTCTGATTATAAACAAACAAAAACAGTGTGATGTCTTATACATGGGTCAGCTAAACAACAATGACAATGTACGTTATAACAAAATTTAAATCTATAACTTTTCTTGGGTGTCTCATTTTCTTTTAATTTACATAGAGTAAATTTGTAGTGCTGGCTTATTTTGATGACCATTTTGATTGTATAGTCTTTGCTTTCATAAAATAAATAAAAGGTTTAATTTTCTTTAATTGAGTTATTTTTGTTGTTAATGTGGAAACTAATGATAAGGATCCTTAAATCATGAATATGTGAGTATTCTAGTATTAAGATATCTTTGATACATGGGATTATAATCTTACTTTCAATAATAATCAATATAATCAATAATAATCAATAATAATCATAATGGCTCGGTGCCTGTAGCTCAGGGAGTAGGGTGCCAGCCACATACACCGAAGCTGGCAGGTTGGAACCTGTTCTGGGCCTGCTGAACGACAACTGCAACCAAAAAAAAAAAAAAAAACCATAATCATTCAATAAACACTTTTTAATCATTTTATATGATGGGCATTAAAATTTGTTTAAAAAACCTCAGTAGAGGCTCGGCGCCTATGGCTCAAGTGGCTAAAGCGCCAGCCACATACACCTGAGCCGGCGGGTTCAAATCCAGCCCAGGCCCACCAAACAACAATGATGGTTGCAACCAAAAAATAGCCAGATGTTGTGGCGGGCACCTGTAGCTACTTGGGAGGCAGAGGCAGGAGAATCGCTTGAGCCCAGGAGTTGGAGGTTGCTGTGAGCTGTGATGTCACAGTACTCCACTCACAGCAACAGCTTGAAGCTCTGTCTCAAAAAAATAAATAAAATAAAATAAAGAAAAAACCTCAGTAGAACACAATTTTTACTTTCTAAAGGCATGAGATGTAGTAGAGGAAACCACTATGTAAATAAGTAATTTTAACAAAGTAGCAGGAGTAATAGCAATGAAAGTATTGGATACAAGAGCTATTAACTCTGCCTTAAGATGTTAGGGAAGGGCTCAGCACCTAGTGTATGTGGTTACAGTGCCAGCCACATACAACAAGGCTGGCAGGTTCAAATCCAGCCCAGGTCAGCTAAACAACAATGATAACTACAACAAAAAATAGCCAGGCATTGTGGTGGGTGCCTGTAGTCCCAGCTACTTGGGTGGCTGAGGCAAAAGAATCACTTAAGCCCAAGAGTTTGAGGTCGCTGTGAGCTGTGATGCTACGGCACTCTACTGAGGGTGATGTAGTGAGGCTCTGTCTCAAAAAAATAAAAAGAGGTCAGGGAAGACCTGAAGATGTGATATTAGAGCTGAGTCTCAATGGATCAGTTCAATATTCTCAGGTATATATGATAGAGCAATTATATCACAGACGGTATCATTGTGCACTTATGTGCCAGGTAATGTTCTAGCAAAACTGGACAATTGTTTAATTCCAGGAAAATGAACAAAGCAACTGAATTTTTTTTGCCACTTTTAGTGGAATATATGAAGGCATAAAAATGAAGTAAATAGTATAGCTTGACTGAGCAGAGAGGAATCTGGAGATCCTCACCAAGAAGAATGCAGAAGCCATGTTATCACACTTAAGTTTGAATATGATCCTCTAGTCAGGGGTGTCCAACCTGTGGCCCAGAGGCCACATGCTGATTTTCTGAGGACTTTTGTTCCTTATCTGTGGTGTCAGATATCAGGAAAAGTACACACAAATCTTTTTTTTTTTTTTTTTTTTTGTGGTAAGTTGCTTTCCTTAGTGTTTGTGTATGTTTGTGTATATATGTATGTATGTATTTTGTTGTAGCAGAGAAAGAGTTTAATAATTGGATGGTTGGCTGCCAAGCAAGAACCTGAGAAGGAACTGGGGTTCTTTCTCTTTGTTGTTGTTTGAGACAGAGTCACTATGTCACCCTTGGTAGAGTACTATGGCATCACAGCTCACAACAACCTCAAACTCGAGCTTAAGTGATTCTCTTGCTCAGCCTTCCAAATAGCTGGGATTACAGGCACCCACCACAGTGCCTGGCTGTTTTTTTGCTGTAGTTGTCATTGTTGTTTTTAGCAGGCCCAGGCTGGGTTCGAACCCTCCAGCCCTGGTGTCTGTGGCCAGTTCCCTACCCACTAAGCTACAGATGCCAAGCTGGAAATGGGGTTCTTTAAGGAAATTTTAGTGGGGAGGGGACTGAGGGGCTGAGGTCACTGATTGGTTGGGGCATGAGGGATGAAATCACAAGGCTGCGAAAACTGCATTCTTACAGAGTCAGTTCCTTAGAGGTGTCTTCAGAATAGCTGATGTCAGCAGACCTATGGGAATTCAGGCTATGCTTTAAATGGTTGCTCTTCCTCTTTTCTGGCACATCAATTTGAAATTTTCTCAGGAAAATTGTGCTTGCCTTTGACTAAACAAGGGCAAGCACAATTTAAAGCAAAAGTTAAATCTTTGGGCATCTCTAGGTGGCAGATGTGCCGCACATGGCAGGCCTCACTAGTGCCTAAATCCTACTGGGAAGCCTCAATGGCAGCAGGTGCTGGCACCACTGCTACTGTGTCCCTGACTACTGCCTGGTTGACCTCAGACTCAAAGTCAGCTGGGCCAGCTGCATTAGCCGGCCCACCTTGGGGTAAGCATTGGGGCACACCCAAAAGCTGAGCATGTTCTCCATGGGACACCTCTGCTGTTCTCTACTGCTGCCTGATGCTTGAGGCTTTGCTCACCCCTACTTTACCACACTCACCACCCAGTCCTTTTCATGCTGATCACCCACTGACCCTGAAGCCCTGTCCTGGGCAGGGTGCCAGCCCTGGCTGTACCCCCACTGCTACACAGCAGCACCTTCCCAGAGCTATGTGCGAGAGTGGTATGCTTATTCAGAAGGGCTGGAGACCCAGCAAACTCTGAGAGGCACAGTCACTGCCAGGAGACAGCAGTCAGACCTCTGCTCCTTCTGCCACCACCTCTTTCATCAGGGTCTGTGTATTTAATGTGTGGCCCAAGAACACTTTTTCTTTGAGACAGAGCCTCAAGCTATTGCCCTGGGTAGAGTGCTGTGACATCACAGCTCACAGCAACCTCCAACTCCTGGGCTTAAGCGATTCTCTTCCCTCAGCCTCCTGAGTAGCTGGGACTACAGGTGCCTGCCACCACGCCTGGCTGTTTTTTGGTTGTAGTTGTCATTGTCTGGCAGGCCCTGGCCAGATTTGAACCTGCCAGCTCTGGTGTTATGTGGCTGGTATGAGCTACAGGCACCACCCACAAGAACACTCTTGTTCTTCCCTTGTGTGCCAGAGTGAAAGAAGGTTGGACATCCCTGCTAGGACAGTGGTTTCCAATATGGGAGTTCTGGAGATACTCGTGTGTTATGAAGAATACTACAAAGGGATTATAAATCCATGCTTAGAAGCTGAGCAAGCATAGCCTATAGGTTTTGATAAAATGTCTTTTTTATCTATTTACTACTACTTTTTTATATAGTTAATTTTGAATAATAAAATATAAACTCATTTAAACATATTATCAGTTCATAATGCCTTTTTTGATATCTTCTATCTTCTCAATCATGTGGTACCATAGCCACAACTACTGAGTAACAGTTAAAATGGCTGATTTTTAAAATAGGTCCTAAAATATTCTGTCTGGCATCTCCTGCCAATGTTGGAACTGTTAAAACTTTTAGAGTAGCCAACTAAAACTTCAGTAAATATTCAGTTAGCTGCTTCTACATGCCAGGCACTTCTCTACCTACTAGCATTACAAAGATTAATATAAAACTAAGTCTTTGTCTTCAGAGAACTTACAGTCAAAGTGAACTAGAGCCCAGACGAAAAATAATGAAGCCTGAAGTAAACATGGAGAGAAGGGTACGGATTCAGGATATATTAAGAATATATTAAACAATGAGAATCTCTCAAAGCACATTACTAGAATAGAAGGAAAGACTAGATTATTTGGGAAAGAGTTAATGCTTTGCTAAATCGGGGGAAAAATTATATCTTTATAAAAAAAGATATTTCCCCACTTGATTGCACTAATGTACACAGCTATGATTTAACAACAATAAAAAAAAAAAGATATTTCCTAGCAACAAGCCTAATTAATCTCCAGAGAATAGGGATATTAGTGATTTGTGTGTCTCTGAACATGCCTATCTTGATTTCTCCCTGCCTGTTAATAAGATGTAAACTTGTAAAATAATCTTAAGTCAAACTGTAAATATGTAATGTAAATCATATAACAAATTCATCTGGATTTGACTCCTCCACAATAATAGTGTACATGTGACAAGAGTTGAAGAATAGTCATTCTCTATGTTGATGGATCTCTTAACCTTCAGCCCAACAAGCTTACTTCTCTTACTCCTTTCAAATTTCAGCCTTCTTTTCTTTACACACACACACACACACACACACACACATGCACGCACGCACACTTACTTCCTTTTTTTTCTCACAAAGAAGACAGAGCTATTGACTAGAAGCCCAGAATTGCCCCCGAGTTCCGACCACCAGCTCGAATTCTTATGAAGTGGACTTGTAATATCCTTAATGTTGCTGTTGGCAGTCAGTTACAGATTCCATTATTGTCGATCAATGCAGTCGCCATGCGAGGTGGGGGGAGGAATGGAGGAGGAGAAAGGAGGGATGAGAGCTTCCTATTCACAGATTTATCAACCTGCTTTTTCTCGAAGGAAATCTTTGTAAAGGGGGCTGGGATGCTGTTGAAATAGCTAAAACAGGAAGAGGTTAGGGGCTGCAGTTCTTGCATGACTGAAAGGAATTTGAAAACCTTTCTCCTCTGAGAAACAAAACAAAAATGCTGAATTTGTTCTTTTGTCTTTGTTTTTGTTTGATGATATGCTTTACTTAACTGATTAGCTATTGTGCTGTCTGGTTATCTAAGCTGCTTTCAGTGTAGGAACCTGTTTCTTTGAGTGTCTTTATTCTTTATTTTCCTATGCTTTTTCCTGGCATTAAAAACAAATTATTATTCAGTTTTATCCTGGCTTTCTCTTTCAGGCTAAAGCTTAACACCAAAAGACAGAAGGACAAATCTCTCTCCTCCCTTCTCTTCTACCACCCTCTTTTAACCCTCTATTTCTTCCCCACCCCCCACCCCCCACCTTGTATTAGATTGATGTCACAGAGACAGAATTCAGAGTGGAGGGAGGATCACATTTTCTCTTTCATCATTACAGCTTAGCCAGCAATTTAAGTGTTGGACCCCCCAAGAATTTAGTCTCTATATCCTTTTCTCACTTCATCATTCAGTAATTGTGCTCTGTATGGAAAAGTTTTCTGGCTGGAGAATGAGTCTCCTTTCCCCCGGTGATGTGGCCGAGTGGTTGGATAGTAGCACCGAAGAGGAGAAGAGCCTTCTGTCATTTCTGGGTACGGTAGGGCTCCTTGTTCTTTTAACCCTTTGTTACCTAAACTTTTCTTACTTTGGAGAATTAAAGCCCCAAATTTAAATTCGCTGTTATGTTTTTAAAAAGAGGGAAGAGGAATTAAAAGAATATGTTTAAGTTGTCTGCTTTTCAAGTTTTGTTTATGTCTATAAAAATAGTGCCGTGAACCTTGGCTACGAGAAATAAGAGGTAATTTGCTTTGCTTTAACAAAGAGTGCTAGCTAGCTCCATACAACACTTACCATATCATCTGTCCAGCTGTTCATGGTATTTAGACAACTTCTAACCAAAATATATTGTTTTACTCTACTCTCAATACAGCGATGAAGTGTGCTTTATGAGAGTGGGAGTAGGCTTTGTGTGCATAAAAAGCCAACATACAAATTGAGAAGTAGCTTTTATGCAAGGTGTGAAGTATCAGTAATACTTAACATGTGATTTCTACTCAGAATATAAAATAGAACATATGAACCAACCATTACTTTAACTTTGAATTTGTGAATGGTTTTTAATAAATGTCTAAGTAAAGCAATTGTTGATCATGGAGTTGATGATAATAAACAAATTCTAAGGAAAGTTAGGCTATAAATTCAATCATGTCTTAAATATGATAGGAGAGCTTAATATCTACAAGAAATCCTATTAATGAATACTTTTGTTAGATTAATAATAGCCTTCAAATATATCTTCTATAAATTTTATTTACCTTATGTTTGCCTAAACATAAGTATACCTTTATTATAAATGGACAAAATTCAGTTGGTCTTTTAATCTATTTCTCATGAATATTCTCTATGACCTATGAATAGTCTTCTGCCAATCTAAAAGGTATCTCTACTATTTTTTGAAAATCTTTCTTATAATTAGCATAAGTTTTTGTTTGCTTTATTTTTCAATTCTGTCAATCTTAAAATTCTATAAATGAGTTCCTTTTTATGCAGTCTAGATATAAAGGATCATCCTAATCAGGTTTTTTCTAATTCTACATAGGTAGATATATTTGAATATTAATCCCAGTCTTAATTTGTTTATCATAGCTTTATTTATCTTGGGTATTTGTATGACTCTAAGAAATATGTGTACCTCTTAAATCTACATTTCTCTGAAGGCTATTTCATTCTAATTATTTTCCCTTCTCCTCCCCTGACACATACACACATACTTATAGGGAAACATCAGTAAAGAAAAAGAAATACAAATATCCCTGAGTAAAACTAACCACTTAGACCCTACTACATAATGAGAAGGAAAGGCAGAGTCATTACTTGAAATGTCTTTTTCCTTTCTCTTGCATATATTTATGAATTCTAATCATTTAGCCTCAAGATTAACTTATTTCTCCCTCTTTTTTGGGTAGGGGTATTATCCCACTATATCTAAAAAAGAGTTTGATCACATAAATAGAGATGAGCAAATAAAAAGTACTGCAGTGATAGTGCTGCCCACCTCTATTCCTGTTCTCTGATTAAGGGAGTTAATAAATTCCTGTTTGTCCACAAATGAAGGTAATAAAGACAAAGGATGCTGGAACTTGTTTTGAAGGGAAAAAATGCAAATTTTCATAAAGTATTGTGTTGACTTCTAAGTAATCAGTTCTCAATTATCCACATAATGGAAGGAAACCTTAGCATATAAAATAGATAAAACATAGTAGATATATCAGAGTTGTGATTCTGCTCAAGTAGCTATAACAAGTTCAGTTTAGTTGAATAGACAACTATTATTCCATACTCTGCTGTGGCAGGGATAATCCCTGAACATCAGGACATCATATTTTTAGAATCAAAGCTCTCTCCTGACCATAGGTAGCAAACATCTCCATTTGCAGATAAATAGGAATTTACTATGTGTAAGCTCTTCCAGAGGAACTAGAAACAACACTGTCTCAGATATAGCTTGTGATAGCTTGAGCATTTAAACAGAGCCCTTGTATTGAATCATTTGCTAACTTAGTTACCATTAACAACATGCCTTTCCCAGTGAAGATGGCAAGGGTAAAATAAGAAAACTGAATCAACTTATAGTGAATGTAGAATAAGTAGAACCAAGAGACATTGGGTCAAGGAACATATCAGATTATACTGTTTGCCTAAGGAATTTTAAGGCAGATTTCCCTCTAGAAGGGGAGATCCAAGAAAAGTGCTTTACACTGCTTAGGCTCTACTACTTCACTTTTGGACAATAACCACCTAACTTCCTGTTAATGTAGCACGCTGCTAGTTTAATAGAACTTCATAAAACTCCACCCTGCTCATTATTCTATTCAGAAACCTTGCATAGTTTATCACCTATCAGATAAAGTTAAAAACCTTACTGTGCACCTTATTCTGGTCCTCCCATCTGATACTCTACTATTCATTTGGGGAAAAAAACTCCAAAATTTTCAGTCCTACCAAATTAATTTCCTTTGTATCTTTTGAACAAACATTGTCCTTTCCTGCTTTTGCACATTTCTTCTGTCAGCTGTGTCCAAATTCAGTTTTTCAAAAAGCCCCACCCTTATTTCAGATCTCGCTGTGATACAAAGAAGTATAAGATAAAGCTGATTGTGAGAAACACAGAGTTTAGGTGGGGAGAAAACATGAACTATGTATAGTTCAATAAGAAAGATTAAATGATAATTCCTGACAACAATTGAGAAAATAAAATAAGACAGTTCCTAATTGTGAAATGATTTATTCAGGCTAAAATTGTTTTGGGAGTTTGAAGAAGGGAAACATCACTTTTGATTAAGATCATTGAAGATTGCCTTACAGAGATAGAATTTAATCTGAATCTTAGAATAGAGTTTTATGGAAATTGTGGGGTTTTCTGTATGAGATTAATTTCATGAGGAATATTAAATTATTTTTGAATCCCATGGGCAAACTGACTTGAAAGGAATGGAGAGTTCATGTAACAAAGTAATGAGAGAGAACATTAGAAAGGTGTTTGGGGACTCGCTGTGTAGGACCTTTCTTGACAGGCTAATGAGTGACAATTTTATCCTGACAACCATAGAGAAGAATGAAAGATTATTCTTGAGCAGGAAAATGATATGATCAAAACAGTTTTTTAGAAAGGTATCTGAAAGTGGCGCTAAAGGGAAAGAGACTAGAAGCAGGTAAAGTAGTATGGAAGCTATTGCAGTAGTCCAGGTATGAAGTGCTTCTATTTTAATACTTATCCCTCTGTATTATAATTATTGGTTTATTAATATTATTAAATTAGATTATAAATTCCTCCACAAGGAGGACTCAATCCTCTCTTCTCAGCACCTAGACTACTCCAGGTACAGATGAATATTCACGTTCACACAACTCAGTTGAATAATAGAGATAAAAAGGTAGAGAGATTACAAAGGATGTATAGGTGGAATTGGTGACAGATTGAGGAATGGGGAACAAAATGAGTTGAAGACAACTTTTGAACTTGGAAGGATGGTAGTGCTTTTAACAGAAATAGAGAATTTGAGAAAGGGAGCCATTTTTTTTGAGGGAAGATGGTAAGTTCTATTTAAATATATTGAGTTTGAGATGACTAGTAATAGTATACATCCAGACAGAAAAACAGGTCTGGTGGTTGGAAATGAAATCACAGGTAGAGATGAGGATTTGGGAGCCATTCATGTAGAAAAGAAAGTTGATGTTCTAAGCATCCGTAGGTGACCTATATTGAGAAACTGTCAAGAAAAAGCAGGGGGCAAGAACTGCAACATTTGGGGGTGGGTGGAGGAGGAGATACAAAGTGAATGACTGTAAATGTAGAGGAAAGCCCGGATAGCATGGTATTGCGGATGCTAAGATAGAAGAGGTCAGCAATGTGGTCAGCAGTGTCAGCAGTTACAAAAGCCAAAGAGAATTCAGAAAAGACCACTGGATTTGACAGTTTAGGAGACTATCAATAACCTGTGAAAGTACTGATATTATTTCAATAAAGTTGAGGAGGGAGAAGTCAGATTTTATAATATTGAAAATGACAGTAGGTGGTAAAACATTAAAAGTCACAGCTTTAAAGCTTCTTGCCTGAAGAAGTCTGTGACTGATAGGAAAATGTGCCCTTTGAACAATGAAATTAAGGAGACTTGTGCATATTTTTAGGTAGAGGAAAGAGCAAGATATTAAGTCTATAAGAAAGGAGCATAACTTAAGAGAACATAATCTTTTGTGAGTGTAGAGGTGAAGTTGGAATTAAAAGCATGGGATTAACCTTTAAAAAGAATTTTTTTTTAAGTATATTCCCTTTATTGGTTTTATTTGCTTCTAAAACATAACTTTTAATACATTCTTGTAGGATTTCTTTTCGTGATTAAAAACTTGTTTTTTTCTTCTTTTATTTAGAAAATCTTAACAACCATGGCAGATCATTTTTAAGACTGTTTTTTTTTTTTTAATTGTTAAATCATAGCTGTGTACATTAGTGCAATCACCTGTACCCATTCTAAGATGCACCATAGATGTGGCCCCACCCATTACCCTCCCTTCACCCAAACCTCCCCCCTCCCTTTATTTCAAATTCTTACAGGGTACACATGCTTTTCATTTGTACCTGTTAGGTAGGTTTTTACCTCCTCCTCCTCCACCATCACCCCCTGCTTGATTTCCTAGAGTTTTAACTTCCCTCTATGCACATGTATGCTCATCAGTTCCAATTTAATAACAGCGAGCACATGTGGTATTCGCTTTTCCATTTTTTAGATACTTCACTTAGGATAATGGTCTCCAGTTCCATCCAAATTGTTGCAAAATGCCTTAATTCCTCCTTCCTGGTGGAGTAGTGTTCCATAGTATATATGCACCACATTTTATTAATCCAGCACTTGGGATTCCTCATTTTTGCAGTTCTGAATTGTGTTGCAGTAAACATTTGTGTGCAGGTGACTTTTTGATAAAATGACTTCCTTTCCTTTTGGTAAAAGGAGATTTCTGGGCCAAATAGTAGGTCTAATTTTAGTTCTTTGAGGAATCTTCATACTGTTTTCCATAGAGGTTGTAGTAACATGCAGTCCCATCAACAGTGTGCAAAGCTTCTTTCTCTCTGCATCCACCAAGATGGGAGAAGGGAGAAATTCAGACAGGAATCAAAAATGCATGCAGAGACTTAGCAATGGAAAGTAGAGAAGATGGGCAGATAACAGCTACTGTATTAATCTCATGCTGTTTATTACACCCAACCTTGCATGGTAGTTGGTTATTTGTATACCTATTCCTGTTATTTGTGTACTCATCTATACTTCCATGCCTGGCAGGTAAGGAACTTCTCTGCATATTTTGGCGTCTTCCCAAATAGTAATGAATAGGTGTTTAATAAATACTTTTTTAAATTAATGAATGCCACCTAGATATCAAAAAGAGATTTATTCCTTTTCAGAAATTATTCTGTTTGATCCATCTTTTTCCCCTTTATTTTTCTACTACTATTCTATAGTCCCATACCTACAGGTACCATTTAAAATACATTAGTACCATTTGCAATTATTAGTCAGTAGATGATGATGATTGGGTTTTCCAAATTCTAGACTAAGATGGAAAATACTCAATGTATAGTTTATACCACATTGCATTTTTGAGAGTGAATTTAAGTGATTTTTGTTTAACATCATTAAATGAAATATTTTAAGTGATAGAATAATTCAATATAAGTAGAATGTAATTTTGATAAAGCTTAACCATGTTTAAGTTCTTAAATGACTCTATGTACTATAGTTAATTATTTGGCATTGGCAACTATTATCTGATTCCTAAAATTATACCTATCTTCAGGGAAGAAATGTATTAAAAATTGAAACTCTCATTTATGATAATATGAAAGACTAGATGTCCTGAAAAATTATACAGAAACAACTAGAAATGTCATATTAAAATAAAAAAACACTTTTAACTAAGTGACTGAACTCTGGGGAAGGAAAAGAAATTGCCAGGAAGAGGAAAAAGAAAACAAAGAAAAAAGAAAACAAAGAACTCTCCTGGGGGCATTTATCAAATTCAGTATTCTAGAGGGTTAAGTTTTAATGGCTACAAGAAAAAAGATGAGCTAAAGAATTAGAACTGAAAGCTTTATCCCATTCTTCCCCATAGGACTGGGTCTCTGAATGAGCTATACACTCAGTGAAAGTGAAAATTAAAAAGAAAGAAAAAAAAAAAAAAAAAGATCTCACTGACAAAAATAGACAAATCTTATTTATCTTAATCTGGACAGGTGGATAAGGTGGGAGGGAGAAAAATCCCCTGAGAATTCATAACCATAGCTCTGATAAGGTAAAATTAAAATAGTGGACAACAATAATATATCAGAGATAGTAAGGGGAATTGGAATTGAAGTATTTTAAGATTTGTTGAATTATTCAATAGGAGGGTAGGAATCATGATTAGCTTTAGGCTTTAAGTACATGTGTTACAATTTTAATGACTACTACTAAAAGAATAGAAATAGAATGCATATTTTCCAAAACTATAAAGGAGAAAATGATATTTTTGAAAACCCAATCAATCTGATAAAAAGGCAAAAATCAGGGAAAAATAAGTAAATAAAAAACATAATAAAATGATAAAAATAAATCTATATCAGAAAATCTTAATATATGAAAATGTTAAAAGGTAAAGTCAGACTGGAATTTTTTTTTATTTTTTTTTTCCTGTTTTTTGAGACAGAGTCTCACCTTGTCACCCTTCATAGCGTGCAATGGCATCATAGCTCACAGTAACCTCAAACTCCTGAACTCAAGTAATCCTCATGTCTCAGCCTCCCAAGTAGCTAGGACTATTGGACCAGCTATTTTTAGGGACAGAGTCTCACTCTTGCTCAGGCTGGTCTTGAACTTCTGAGCTCAAGCAATCCACCAGCCTTGGCCTCCCAGAGTGCTAGGATTATAGGCATTAGCCCCCTCACCTGGCCTGGAATTTTTTTTAAGATGCCATTGATGAGAGAAATATTTAAAATACAAGAACCCAAAAGGTTGTAAAGGACCCAGGAAGGTTTGGAAAAATATTAGACAAATACCAACTAAAAGAAAGCTGGTGTAGCCATTGAAATGAGATAAAATGACACTATGAAAAAGCATTACTGGGCGGTGCCTGTGGCTCAAAGGGGTAGGATGCCGGCCCCATATGCTGTAGGTGGTGTGTTCAAACCCAGCCCCAACCAAAAAAATGCAAGAAAAAAAGAAAAGAAAAAGCATTACCAGGAATGAAGAAGGTCTTTAAATAATGACAAAATATAAAAATCACTAGGAATATATAACATTCTTTTATACATACACCCAAAACAAAACCTCAAATTATACATGACAAAAATTTACAGATATATAAGAAGAAATCGATAATTCTACAATCTCATCTGCAAAAAATAGTAAAGCTTAGAAGGTATTTTTAAAAATCACACACACGATAATCTTGAGTTAATGGACATATATAGAATCCCAGCTCCAATAATTAGTTAATCTTCTCAAGCAGGCAATGGAATCTTGATAAAAACTGACAATAGACAAGATCATAAAACAAATTTCAAAGTTATCCTGGGGGTGGGGGGGATTGCAATTAGATTTCATTCTCTAATAATAGTTAAAGTAAGTTAGAAATTAGTAATAAAAAATTCTTTAAAACCTTTTACTTTTGGAAGCTTTTAAAGTTACTTACAAATAACTTGGTAGTCAAAGAAAACATAATTGAAATTATAAAATACTTAGAACTGAGCTATACCAAAAATAGTGCATATCAAAACTTATGAGAAACTGGTAGAATAGTTCTTAAGTGAAACAGTGTATTTTATATTGAAAAGGGGAAGTGTTGAAAATTAATGAGCTAATTATTTAACTCGAAAGGTAGAAAAGGAAAAAAAAGAAGAAACCCCATAAAAGATTAGGGAAAGAAATAATGAAGATAAGAGTAGATAGTAATAGAATGGAACACAGAAAAAAAAATAATAGAATCAATAAAGCTAAGAATTGTTTCTTTTAAAAGTGTGACGAAAGTTGATAAAACTAGGGTCCGGGCGAGGTGGCTCAGTCCTGTAATCCTAGCACTCTAGGAGGCTGAGGCAGGTAGATTGCTTGAGTTCAGAAGTTCGAGACCAGCCTGAGCAACAGTAAGAGCTGGCAGATTCTAATTCAGCCTGGGCCTGCCAAACAACAATGACAACTACAACCAAAAGATAGCCGGGCATTGCAGCAGGCACTTGTAGACCCAGCTACTTGGGAGGCTGAGGCAAGAGAATCGCTTAAGCCCCAGAGTTGGAGGTTTCTGTGAGCTGTGATGTCATAGCACTCTAATTAGGGCAACATAGTGAGACTCTGTCTCACAAAAAAAAAAAAGAAAGAAAAAGAAAAAGAAAAGAAAAGAAAGAAAAAAAGAAAGAAAAGAAAATTTAGAGTTTTTTTTTTTGAGACAGAATCTCATTTTGTCGCCCTCAGTAGAGTTCCTTGGTGTCATAGCTCACAGCAACCTCAGACTTCTGGGCTCAAGCGATTCTCTAGCCTCAGCCTCTCAAGTAGCTGAGACTATAAGCACTCGTCAAAACACCTGGCTCTTTTTAGAGATGGGGTGTCACTCTTGCTCAGGCTGGTCTTGAACCCATGAGGTCAGGCAGTCCACCCACCTCAGCCTCCCAGAGTGCTAGGATTACAGGTATGAGCCACCGCACCCAGCAAAACTTAGACATTTTTAAACAAAAATATAATTTATTAAAGTTAACTATAGAAATAATAAAAAATGTAGTTAGGCCTACAACTTACAGCCATTAAAAAATAAAATCATTGCATGTATTTTAAAATCTACCACTGATTAATGTTTTAATTTTTCATATAGCTTGACTATGGAAAGAGAATGAATGCCAGATCACACTTGCATTAGTATCTTCAATCAGTGATAATTCTGTTTTTCATAGCAAATGAATAAATTGGTATTCTAAATTTATTCTAAATTTAAAACAAAAAATACCTAGAACCTAAGCATGGCAGTTGAATCCCAAGGCTCACAGGTGACCTTGGTTCCCTTAGAGCTTTTACGTCTTTAGTTCTTTGTTGCAGAGGTCCTCAAACTGCGGCCCGCGGGCCACATGAGTCGGTGTGATTGTATTTGTTCCCATTTTGTTTTTTTACTTCAAAATAAGATATGTGCAGTGTGCATGGGAATTTGTTCATAGTTGTTTTTTTTTTTTAAACTATAGTCTGACCCTCCAATGGTCTGAGGGACAGTGAACTGGACCCCTGTTTAAAAAGTTTGAGGACGCCTGGGAGGATTTCCTTAGAACAAAAGAAAAAACAGAAAATGTTCTTTCAGAAAATTTTCCTTATAATGTTGTACAATTTAAAAACCAAAGGAAATTAAGTTGAACAGCTATCTAAAGAAAATGAGTAAAAAGCTTTCAAGACTTAAAGTCAGGCCAGGTGCAGTGACTCACACTTATAGTACCAGCACTTGAGGAGGCCAAGGTAGGAGGATCACTTGAGACGAGGAGTTTGAGACCATCCTGGGCAATATAGCAAGACCCCATCTCTAACAAACATAAAATAAGTTTTAAAAAAAAGACAAAAACCCAGACTTAAACCTGATTAATTTATGTTTAACAAACTTTTGGTTAATTAATGTCCTCTTAATTAATTTGGAAATTTGTGAATTTTTAGATAGAATGATACATAGGAGGAACAACCTCGAAACTTTTAAACTGAATTTCCCATGGATCTTACTTATCAAAATTTCAATTGTAGCTGAAGATTCAAATTAATGTATTATGTTGAACCATAGGAAATTGCTGACATATTACTATTTTAACCTATAAATCGTAGTAATTCTATGTGGCTTAGCCTAATGCAATCAAAATTGTAAGCACATGTGTCATGTCTATTTAAGGTGGGAGGGAAAGGTGTCCAGACCAAGTATGCATCACTATCTCCTAGTTGTTAAGTTAAAATTTATTTACTACTGTTTGCTTTTATTCTGTTTTTAATACTCCCTGAAGACAAGCAAAAATGTGTACAAATGGTTTACGGAAAGATAGTGGGAGAAATATTTAAAATTGAGAAATTCTATCTATCAAATGTTGTTTTGAGTATTTAGACAAGATCACCATTATTCCAATCATGCAGCAGCATAAGACCTCAGCTGCAGAATGCTAATATTGGTCAAGAATATAGTTTGGTGCCCAAAACTAGAGAACATATAGTCAAATAACTTATAAATGTATTAATTTGAAATCAGAGAAATGTGAATAATTAGGCCTGGTGTTATGGAAGTAGATGAATTAAAGTGGCATTGAAAGTCACCTAAGATTTGGCATATAAATGAAAATGGTTAGCAAAGACAGACACAAGATAATGAAAGTAGCCATTTTGAGATCAGAAATCATGTGATGAAGACAAATTGTTAGAAACTGTTAGCAGAAAAAGGTGACTATGTAAGGCAGGGCCAGGTAAATTTTTTTTTTTTTTTTTAAACAGAGTCTCATAATGTCACCCTCACTAGAGTGCAATGGCATCACAGCTCACAGCAACCTCCAACTCTTGGGCTTAAGCAATTCTCTTGCCTCAGTCTCCCGAGTAGCTGGGACTACACGCACCCACCACAATGCCCAGCTTTTTTGTTTGTTTGTTTGTTTGTTTACTGTAATTGTCATTGTTTAGTGGTCCTGGGCGTTGTTTAGCAGGCTGGTAAACCCACCAGCCCCAGTGTATGTGGCTGACACTGTGACCACTGAGGTATGGGCACCTAGCCATGGCCAGGTAAAGTTTTTTTAAATGCCTGTCTATCTAAAGATCTCTAGGAAGGTAATTTTGCAGAGAAAGTAACATTTTAGAGAGATTAATCTGGTAATGGTGAGCAGGATAACCTTAAGCAGAGACAAGCAGGACTCAGTAAGGTCACGATTAGGAGATTCATGCCATAATCTGTATAAAAAGATAAAAAACTCTAGATTGGAATGATAGATAGTAATAGGAAATAAAACTGGCCAATTGAAGCCTACAGATATTTTGAAGAAAGACTTGGTGGCTTAAGGGGGACAAGTAAACATCATAGGCTTCTTCCTGTTTTATTACCTTCACTAATAAGTGACGTTGAGTGTAAACAATTTTGTTTTTGTACAGTATAATGTGCACATTTAATTCTCAGTAAATAATTAAGTTTTCATCTTTATATATATTAGAGATCTATTGTAAAGGTAGTATCTTCTCTTAATATTTGTTTCAGAATAAAACACAAACTAGTCTTAAAAGGACTAGTAATCAAGGACTAAATCTTTTTTTTTTTAATGTTCACTGAAAACTGAAATTATACAATGAATAAGTCTAAGATTATATCCTCAATTATACATGAAGCATATAACAATAAGGATATATTATTAAATCAGTTATAGAAAAAGTTTAGAATAGGTAAAGGTCATAGAGCATGTGTGTGTTATCTGTAGATTAAAAGAAATACTATCTTCCACAGTTGATGGCAAAACAGCAAAATATAGCTCACCAAACTGAAGCCGTGAGATTAAGAAAACCTTACAAGGAGAGTTCAGTGGCTTACTCCTATAATCTAGCACTCTGGGAGGCTGAGGAGGGTGGATTGCTTGCGCTCAGGAGTTTGAGACCAACATCAGCAAGAGCAAGACCACGTCTCTACTAAAAATGGAAAAACTAGTCGGGCATTGTGGTGGGTGCCTGTAGTCCCAGCTACTTAGGAGACTGAGGCAAGAAGATCACTTGAGCCCAAGAGTTTAAAGTTGTGTGAGCTATGATGCCAGTGGCACTCTACCCAGGGCAATGGAGCTTACTCTTGAGACACTTGTCTCAAAAATTAAAAAAAAAAAAAAAAAGAAAAGAAAAGAAAATCTTATAAATAACTAGATTAAAATGTTTGAAATAGTTATTCTATGCTGAGCAATGTTTTTACTTATCTAGAGATTGTTATTTGCAAAACCTAAGATCTTAATGCTTTTTATTAGTGTTTGTTTCATTAAATGTGTCTAAGTAGTTACCTCCTATATCACTTAGGCATACCGTTGATAACTGTTTGGAGTATTATTGAAAGGCATGTTTGCTCAACGCCCGTAGCTCAGTGGTTACGGTGCTGGCCACATACACTGGGGCTGGCAGGTTTGAACTGAGCCCGGGCCTGCTAAACAACGACAACTGCAACCAAAAAAAAGCCAGGCGTTGTGGCAGACACCTGTAGTCCCAACTACTTGGGAAGCTGAGCCAAGAGAATCACTTAAGCCCAAGTGAGGTTGCTGTGAGCTGTGATGTCACAGCACTCTACCTAGGGCAACATAGTGAAACTCTTGTCTCAAAAGAAAAAAAAGGCATGTTATTTGGTGTGTGGGGGGGGGGACTTTGCGACTTTTATTCAGGGAATCAGTAGTAGATATTCTTTATATAATACCTGTTTCCTATTTTGTTTAAAATTTTTTATCATTAAACTTTTGTCATTAAGTAACCTTTCTCCCTCTTTATCCCATTGCCTTACCTCTGTATTTCTTGGCTAGAATATTCTTACCAGCACTAATGTTCCAGGATTGATGCATTTTGTTCACAGTAGACCCCTCAAGAGTATGACTTAATTCTCTTTAAAATATGAAGAATTGTGTGCATATTTTTAAAGATGAGTTATTTTTAGGAAGAAGTAAGAAAATTGGAGTCTCCAAGAATTCTCATCTTATTTTTTTCTCTATTAGAATCCTTTATACAAAACGTGTAGAGAACAGTGTATTACACATGATGATTAAAAGCACAATCTCCAAATCCCGACTGCATAGGTTCTAATTCTGACTCTGCCCTTCTTACTAGCTGTGCAAACATGAGCAAAGTAATAAGACATCTCCTGTTTCCTTATCTGTAAAATGGGGGTGATAATCCCAAAGTATTGTTGGGAGGATTAAAAAGATAACTCAAAGAACACTTAGCATGTAATAAGGCATAGTAATTGATGATTTGATATAATATTTATCATTGTTATGCTTTTCTTTTTTTTTTTTTTTTTTTTTTTTGCAGTTTTTGGCCGTGTCTGGGTTTGAACCTACCACCTCTGGCATATGGGGCTGGCACCCTACTCCTTTGAGCCATAGGCGCTGTCCTGATTGTTATGTTTTTATCGTCATTAAGATAGCTGGTTATCACTAAGAACGAGAAACATATCTTGTATCTGAAACTTAAAATACCACACAAACATCCCTGAGCTATTTTCTTAGCCTTTTCAATTGATAGAAATACTAAAACTTTTTCTACCATATTTCTCATCCAAGATTACCATGTGAAGCCCTAAGCTGAAGAAATAGAATACTTGTGGGTGGTGTTCAGACTCTTGAATCAGGGAGAAATTTATTTTCTGTTATGTTAATAAAGAAATGTTTTTAAAATAATAATGTTTATTGAAACCAGGAAAAGATGGGAAGACTGGATGGCTTTACTGAGAACGCAACCACATTTCTGTACTTAGCACCAATTCCCAAGTATTAGAGCATGCAAACTTGAAAAGACTGCTTGAGTAAAGTACTGGAGTCTGAGTAATACAAATTGGATGAATTGAAGTGACTCTGGGGATCTGTATTTCAGAACAGCTGAATGCTGGTTGCTGTCAATGCATTGGCTTTACAGCAGTAAAAGTGGGATACAGCAGAAAATATCCCTCTGAAAGGGTGGATGAAGTCTATAAAATACCCAGATACTATGGTGCAACTATATAAATGCAGTATGCAATTTTCTTCTCTTTGCTCTGGTCACTTCATTATAATATTGTTCTCTAATTCCATCTTTAGGCTCTCCTTACCTTTAGGAGTCTTCCAACAAAAAGGCTGAAACTTAATTTTCATGAAAACGTTTTTTCTTTCACAATTTGCCATTTGTTTTTGAAGCCCCTTTTAACTGAAGAGGTACAAATCTATTTCTTCCTACTATTCTGTTTCTTAAAATGTCTTCCCTGCCTTCCATAGAATATCCTTCTAATTCAGAATTCATAGCATGGAGAGAGAAGTTATTTGCTTATCTCATTCATTAATCACTTGGGCCACTGACATATCACATCCTATTTAATGTTGTCATTATTTACACAATATAAGAGAAAATAGATTATAGTGAAGTGAACTCATTCACAGCAACACTATATAAGCCAAAATTTCAGTAACCTGAATTGGTACACAAACACAGTTGGATATGTATTCAATTTTGTATCCTGCTTTCTTGAAATGTTACTGGTTTTTGAAAAGCCTTTTGAAGTGAAGAATTCTCCATTTGAGAATAATGTTAGAAACTTGTCTCCTAAATACAATGGGGTTGCCATTCACGTGAAGCATTTAGACATATTATATATACCAAAATGACTGCCTCTGTGAACATGTAATATTTTTTCTGGTCTGTCACAACTTTAAAATTTTGCTTATGATGTTTTTGTTCCTTACATAATTGTCCACAAATTAAAACTTTATAAATATCTTTCCACATTTATTCACCTTTCCTGCTAAATTTTCTGAGCTTCCTTTCACATTGGCAAAGTTATTCCCTTTTAAATTTTTCCTCCTCCTGCATCAGAGAGAGTAATGGACGTAACTGTGTACCTAAGGGGCTGCAGCAAGGATTAAGTAAGATAGATACTAGACCCAGTGCTTAGTACACAACTCTCAATATTAGCTAAAATTACAATGAAAATATTTGCCTTAGGAAAATTATTCAAAAAAGAGGTGCTTAAATAGCTTTTATAGGGCCCCTCTTTTTAAAGTATTTTAAAATAATTTTTTCTACCTGTTTTTTAAACTATGATAACTAATTATAAAAATGGCAGACACTGTTAGAATTTTATGTTAAGTATATGGCTATATGAAAAAATAAATAGATAAAAATAAAAAATAAAAAAGTATATGGGTATATGGTATGATATATGAATTTTGATTAAATGAGATCGAACAAAAAGTAAATTTAATCGATGCCTATAGATATTTGCCCATACACTAGTGACATTATATAGCAGATAACTTTCTCATTTAAGACATTTTCAGAGACTTTAGAGCCTAACACTTACTAATATGATAAATAATTCTCTTTTCCCTTTTCAAACATAATAATATTCCAGATTTATTCTAAATCACATTCATTATTCAAAATCCTAAAAAGAAAATAATTAAATACCAGTAAGTGTCTATCTGTAGGGTTTCTATGTGATTTGTACCTTTTAGTGAAGTATATTTGACCATATGGTTTTTCATATCTGAGTAAAAAGTTAAAGTTTGTACGTATGCTCAGATGTATTAGGCCTGCATCATCTGAGCATACCTGCCCCAATTCCTCACAGGCTTTATTTCCTACTCGTTGTTCCCACTCACTAGCACCAATCCCTCTGCATTTTACCCTAGAAGATCTGCCCCCAGTCTTCTTCCCTAATAAATCTGTAAGGCTGACTTCCTAATCTCCTTAAGTACTAGCTCACACCTCACCTTTGCACTACAACTATCTATTTAAAATTACTATACCACTTTATTTCCAAGTCTACTTTGTATTTCTTCTGAAATACTTTTCACTTTCTAATATACAGTATTGTCTGTTGTTTGTCTCCCTTAACTTCATGGAAGTTTAAAAAGATAGAGACATTCCTCCATTTTGTTTATTCAGTTCTCTTTGATCTGAGCATATAGTAAACAGTAAATACTAGTTGAGTCAATAAGTAGTCATTTTAGCTTGCTAAAAATGTAATTTCACAAGCAGTCAGTGGACTTTAACAGAATTTCAGAAGCGTTCACTTACCGTATATACTCGAGTATATAGGTAATTCTTATAGCTAAGTGTCTAGTTGGGAGGCCTAGGATGGTGGCATGGGAGAAGTGATAAGAGGGAATGTGTATTTGTGGTAGTGGGTAAAAAAGAATTACCATACTGCCCTGCCCTCAAATAGCTAGTTTAAGACTAGCTGAGAGTCTTTAATGGAAATGTGTCACATAATATGTTAAATTTTAAAGAAAAATGCCAGAGATTGTATGTCCAAGAAGTAAAGGAGCAGTATATCTTTATATAAGTCAAAATGATCCATGACATTGGTGAGCTAGAGTATTTGGATAGCCTAACAGAAGAAAATAATTATTTAGAACTCATAGTCTCCCTGCTTCTTAAGAGTACTCCCAAATACATGATCATTTCCTTTTTCTTTTTTTTAGACAGTCTCATGCTGTCGCTCTGGGTAGAGTGCAGTGATATCACAGCTCACAGCAACCTCAAACTCCTGGGTTTAAGCAATTCTCTTCCTCAGCCTCCCAAGTAGCTGGGATTACAGGCGCCTGCCTCAATGCCCAACTATTTTTTGGTTATAGTTGTCATTGTTGTTTGGCAGGCCCAGGCTGGATTCGAACCCACCAGCTCCGATGTATGTGGCTGGCTCCCTAGCTGCTGAGCTATAGGCACCAAGCTGATTATTTCCTTTTTCTTATAAGAGATCCAGGAATTTTTTCACATTTGCTCCCTGATAAGTAAAATAAAGACCATGAATACACTATGAGGCTCTAAGGCAGGTATTGATTTGTTTGTTGAGCAGGCACATCCTCCACCAAAGGTACCTTTGCCCCATAATTATCCAATTGACAATTTCTCTGCTACACTTTTCTTTTCAAGGAAAGCACTCTGACATAGAGGAAAATGTGTATATTGAGGAAATTATATTATAATGCTAACACACTTTAGATTTAAAGAGTCCCTTTCTTCCAAAAAGCTAATTTTGCATCAAAGAATATAAACTCATTGATCTTGTCTTTATCTCTGTTTGGTCTGGATAACCCAGTTTATTGAATGATAAAGACCAAGACAGGAAGGTGAAATGGCTTGCACAGAATCATACAGATAGCTGGTAGAGCTGCCAAGAAAAACATCCAAATGTTTTCTTAGTTCAATATATCATCCTATATGGAGCTGTATTGGAGGTTATCCCTCATCATTGTAAGTCATCACCTCATTTCAGGTTGTTTCCAGTGCCAAAGGAAGTGAAGAGATAAATTCAAAACTTAATGAGGCTTTTCATAACATTTTTGCTTTTCAATCTGAAGATGAAAAATACTATTTTTTAGAGGATAAAGTAAAGGAAACAGTTTCAGGCCTTTATCTACCAAAATAATATTGTATGTCTCTTGTCTCAGTCTTAGAGAGTGAGCGTATTTTAAATGACTATAACTAAATATTGTGACTGTGAAAAGAATATGAATTTTACTGCTGGTGAAAATAGTGCAATAGTATGTAGCATGAGTGGGGGCAGAGGATATGGCTTCTAGAACTAGTATAGATTTTCCTTCATACTCAGCATAAATGTAACTTTAAGAGCATAGTAGCATCTTTCCTTGCTGCTCAGAGATTTAAACCAATTTAATATGCAATTTGACCAATTTAATATGCAGGTCTGCCTGAGACTCATTTGGCAGGTTGTTTGTTCTGCTCTTGCTAATGCTGCTACCTTGTTTCTAAGCAGACATGGGTTCTAGGGGTGTATGTTTTCCTCTGTGCTTCAAAATAGTTACGAATGTTCTGAAAACTAAAGAACCTGGACATTTCAAAGGTCTATTCTACATCATCAGATAAACTATACTGTGGGGGTTGAGAAAGCAACATAGTATAGACTTCTTTTTTCTGTAATTGATTACCTTATCTCATTTTCTTCCTCTCCTGTCTTTAGTGGAAGTTGTTACAAACTTCAAGAATAATTTAATTTCTTCTTTCTGGACCTAGTAATATCCTACAACCTACATCAGAGTTGTGATTTTTTTCTCCATGATACAGAAGGAAAATCAAAAAGATAAAGAAAGTGCAATAAATACTGTGTTTACTAGAGTTTGAAATGTGGTTGCTCATTTTAGACAATGTAATTTCAAATTCTTAAAAGCATTGAAATGAATTTATGTAATGAGTTCATACGCCTAAAAACCAAAATTGGATATTTGGAAGAAAGTGAGGAAATGAGTTTCAGGTTTTTTCCTTAGCCAGAACATTACAAATTAAGGAAAGTGTGTACTAGATCATTTTATCCCAGCTAATAAAACGTATTTTTCTCCAAATTTGGTTTTTTCATCAAATATTCAGAGACTAAAATACACTATAGCATAATATACAATCTCCTGTATCTTCTAATTTGAAATAAGAGGTTACCTTTATAGGTACTTAACAAAGTAAAGGAGAGATTTTCTTCTGCCTTCACCAGCCCCTTCATCTTCTGCCTTGCCCCTCCCCCATACAGAATCCCCCAATTTGGATAATCACTTGATAAAGTCATTCCTGTAGTTGGAAGGTTTTGCGGTTCAGTGTGCTCAAGCAAGCTGATTTGCTTAAATTCAGTGCTTTGTGCCATTCCCATGAATCTGAGCTAATTATACTGCCATTTTTCAGGGATGTGCGTTAGAAGTCATGTGTGTCTAATTCTGAAAATGGCTTTTATATTAAGGCTCATTTAACCACTGATGGTTAGAAGTTGAGAGAGTTCGTTATTCATGATACTTTTCCAATACAGTAAATAGCATAGAACTCTCTGGCACTGCAGGCATGTAAGACGTTATATTGTCAACCTCTCCCTCATTGGGAATGTTGCAATTTGGCATACATTTTACTGGTGAAAAAGTCACTGAGACAAAATTAGTTGTGAAAAAGAAAATCAGTGTCCAGCGTGCAAAGATAGTAATAGGATAAGCACTTACAATTGGATTTTCATAGGAGGGATTGATTTGTGTGCATTACTGGGTCTATGTAAAATGGTGTCCTTTTGGCACTAGCTGAGTATAAATTTCAGTAAATGTTTTTTTTCTTGCAGTAGATTCATGTAACACAGTGAAATTTTGCTGTAACTGAGGGGAGGCAGTGATTGGATGTCTGTTAACAGCCCGAAAGTAACTAATGAGGATGTGCAGTTGGAACGATTGATTGAATAGCTGCAGTCCTGTGTGTTTCTTTCTCGCTTGCTCTCTGCAAGCTGTAGAGAGGGAGGGGGAAGAGCAAGACACAGGGAGGGAGCGAGAGAGAGAAAAAAAAAATGCTTTCTCTTAAGTGGAAGTAGCACGGATCCCAGGGGCCAGGAGGCCAGAAATGGAAGTTTAAACTGCATTATCTTTTAAAGAGAGAACAGCAGGAATCAAAATGTCAGTCTCCGGAGTCACGATTTACTCCTTATTTTCTAAGATCCGGAAGATAACACAGAATACTTTTTTTAGGATGTGTTTGTTTTTTTTTTTTTCCTTGTCCATGTTGAGATTATCTAATGTTATCTGAGAAGCTGGATTCCTATATGTCTGTCAGTTGAAGTGGCGATGGGAAGCAGTTGTGATAAAGGTATAATATGTATATATCATCTGTGTGTATGTGCATATGTGTGTATGTATGTGTGTGTGTATCATTCTATGAAAGTATCTTTAATGTAGCCTTAATACAGTATATAGTAACTAAACAGGAGAATTTCACATCATCTGCAAAATTATAAATTTGTTAGATCAGTTAGAACAGATTTAGGATTCCAGAGTAAGATCTTAGTAAGGTCATATTGCCGAAAGAAAAGCTGATCTATTTTTATATCTGCATAGGCATATATGTTATTTTATCCTGGCAGCAGCTTTCAATCTTCACATGGCCCTTTCGTTGCAGTCTAGTGAATCATCTTATCTGCACAGGACCAAACTTTGACCTTTGTGCAAACACTATCAACTCATTTGCAACACTAGACTTTATTTTGTTCACAAGAATATTAGAAATTTTATTTCATTCTGTTAACTCCTACCTTGCTGACAAATAGAAAAGTGGGTTGATAATACTGTGAGATGTAAATATTAAGTGAACTTAAAAGTATTAATCATAGCTCAGAGGAAATTATTTTTTATATATGCATGGATACAGATATAAGTTGTCACACCAAAGCAGATTCTTTGTGACCAAGTCCTCTATAGTATCTTGATAGTTCAAACCCCACGAAGACAAAGTATATAGAGATAGAATATAATATACCTTTAAATCACACTGACTTTTTATGAAAAAAAAAAAAAAACAAGAATTTTACAGTTTAGTGAAAGATTCTAAATGTTAGGTTCTTAGTGTTTCAACTTTCCTTTTTTCCAGAGGTGCCAGCAGAAAGGTCCCCTCGCAGACGGAGTATCTCAGGGACCAGTACATCAGAGAAACCTAGTTCCATGGACACTGCAAATACCTCACCCTTCAAAGTACCAGTAAGTGTTCGTTTTCTCTATGAGAACATTTTACTTTTCTCCTTTCTTCTTAGAGTTAGAGATGTTAAGGAATGCAAACATTTTCTCTCAAAGAATTTCTTTATGATACTAAGGTCAAGGGCAGAGTTATCAACATGTAGATTAACTATGGTTAATGTCTACTACTTTCAATATAAAATTAATTAGGTTTTACAAAATATTATTTTCACATATGGGATATTTAAAGCATATAACTAAATACATTAAGTTCACATTCCTCTGAACTACAGAGCACAAATCCTTGCAGATGTCCTTTTACCAAATTGCTAAACCTGTTAAAATTCTGTGAAGATGCTGGTGGGAGTTTAGGGTTTTTTGCCGGGGGGGTGGGGGTGGGGGAGTAGAAATTTTTCCTTTTCAGAGTGTGAGCATAAGCAGAAAGTGATGAGACTCAAAGAGTGGGAGAGCACATTCACAGAAAATTAGACAATTGTGAATTCCAATCCCAAGGCTTGGTCTGTGCTTTGTTTCAGCCTTGACTATCTAAGTGCTTAAGAAATACCCTGAAAAAAGTAACCCCTTAAACTGAGCATGTACTGAGAATCGGTATTAAATACAAAAGAATGCTGAGATGGAAGGGCCATAAGTGACCAGGTCAGCTGACTACCAGTTGTAGTCCTGGTGTGGACCTTTTTCATATATCCCTGATTAGCCCAGATTTTAAATCATCTCTTTTCTTTGTTTATTGGATAAGACATGCTTACTTATTAATCATATCATTTTATTAAAATTTATTATTTTTATAATTAAAAAGAATTGCATGAGGTTGGTTGTCATTCTAGGCACAATGAAAAACACTATAAGGTAGAAACAGACTTTTTTATTTTTAAAAAAAGGGTTTTTTTTCTCTTAATTGCGCCAAGTTAATATGATATGTCTTTCTTGGTTCTAATATTTTTTTTCTTTTAGTTGGGATACACTTTTAAGTAGAACTGATTGTTTGTAATATATAAACTGACATTCATGTGTAAGATAAATCAAAATGGGTATTTAATTTTATCCCTGAGGAGCAAGATTTCTCCTTGTTGTATTTCAGGGACTTGAGGAGTTTGTATATATTTGCTACTAAAACACCTTTTAAATTTTTACAAATTTTCTCATTTTTAAAGATCACAAGCATATGTTGGATAAATATCCTAACCAAATATGACAGGAGTTTTAAAGTATTGTATTTAATGCCTTTTGCTGAATTTCTTTGTTCCATAGACATAGCTACCTATTTTTTTTCTTTCCCCTCCTTTGCTTTTTTTCCCTGCTGATGCAGGAATCAGAATAAAACTGGCTTTCCATGTATAAAGTTTAGTGAGAGGATTGAGTTAGAATTTGAAGTTTTTACACAATCATCCTAGAACTGAATGGTGAATTCTTAATTTTTTTGAGGAAAAAAGTTAATAACTGAAGAATATCCCTCTGCAATAGGGTAACATTGAAGTACATCCTATATTGAGTCTGAAGTTCATGCCCAGGCTTTTAAAATTTGAATTAGTTAAGAACCATAATTTTCATTTGTATTTAAATAATACATTGACAAATTAAAGTTTAATAATAAGACTAATTATTCTTGAGTAAAAGTTATAAAGCAATGATGGATTTACATGAAAGCTAGCACTGCTTACAAAACACATACTCAGTTGTTAGTCTTCCAACAATCTCCTCCACCTTAGATTTTGAAGTAATGAGGGAAGGGCCTCTTATTAGCAAATTGCAGTCACAGAGTTCATACACTTAGCTCTGTAAGAAAATATAACCATTCATAGGCCCTTTTATAAAATATAACCATTCATAGACAGTTTTGAAAATAATCAGAAGAGCACACTAATACAACAACAACAACCAAAACACAAAAAGTCAGCAAGTAGAGGGAGGAGGCAGAGGATCATAAAAATAATCTGAATCAACTTGGTAAATAGCCTTACATTTATTAATAGCACTTTAGGGTACCATTGTATTCCAGGATGGTGCATGGCACAGGAAATTGACATTGATAATGATAATCATTGAGAAAAAGTGAGATTATATTTGCTGTGCTATTCTTTTTAAAGGGGAACTGTGTAATATTATGTGATGCATATCCATTGAGAACATTTAAAATCTTGAAGATATATGATGTTTATAAAACTTATTACCCAGAGAGTCTGGTTTGTGAAGTACCTGATTCTTTGATCTTGCTAGATAATAATTTGTGTATTTTTAAGAGAAACCAAAAACTGGATAAATGAGGCACTGCAGTACTTGGATGTCTCTGTAGAAGTACATTGTCTTTTTTAAATTTCCTTATTATGCTAATATGAATTAGATCAATTATAAATACATTACTGATTAGGTGAATGCTTCATTTTCAGGTCACCTCAAAATACTTTATAATTTATATCACAATGGTCTTTTTGAATATAGAGCAGACCAAACTGAGCCAAACTTTAAAATGTTGAAGTAATTTATACAATGTCGCAAAGAAGATTGTTTCCATGTTAACTTTATGAAGAAACAGAAACAATATTTTAGCACAATACAAGGGGTTTTGAGATTCAGATGTCATTACTGTGGTGAGCAGTGGGCTCACAACTCATCAATTAGACAACAAAAAAAAACTAGTAGTGAACTCTAAAAAGGGCCTTCGTCTTTCTAGCTCCATTTTTGGAGATGAGATAGATTTTAGTAAGTCCTGACTGAAATTATTTATAACAGCACATTTATTGAATGCTTACTAAGGGCAGAGTATTGGTCATTCACCAATTAATTTGTACCTTCTTGGAGTTGTATGGTTGGTACTGGGGAAATGAACCACAAAAGAATTTTTTACTCCATAGAGCCTATAATCGAGTAGCATGAGACAGAAAAATAACCAGATTCATGAAGAGGTAGGTAAATCTAGTGACACAAATTATTAACAATCCAGTGGATAAGCTAAGGCTTTGACCAGGAGCAATATTTGAGCTGAGTTTCAAAGCCTGAAAGAATATAATTGACAGAGGAAGGAGAGTATTCCACACTGAGGAAATAGCATTTGGGAGAGACAGACTTCATGGGATGACCGATGCTTCCAGGGCATATAGAAAGGATTCAGTGAGATAGGAATCAGAAAGTATGTGAGTAAAAATGGCAAGCGAGAAGGCCGGGAAGGTGGGTTGAAGCAAGACTCTTGAGTGGGTTGCTTTCTCAAGCTTAACTAAATTATGCAGGCTGCTGAAGCCTTAGAGATGTGTTTTTTGGAATATATATCTTTGGTTCAAAAGCTAACAAAGTTGTATAAGTACTATGAAATATTGGTAAATTACTTGATTCTTCCCCTCAGTGACTCCTTTTCCTCTTGCTGTCCCTGTCCCACCCCAGGGTAATAGGTAAGGGGCTATCATTCAATAGATGGCCAGCCTAGCACCCACTCTAAGCCCTTCAGGTAACACTACTGATTTTTCAAGAGTAGTAGTTAGCCTTAGGGAGATCCAGGAGAAGCCAGTGCAAATCTCCCACTCCTGGGCTCAAACAGTCCTGCCTCAGCCTCCTGACTAGCTGGGACATGTGCAACTGCACCTTGCTGATTTTTTCCATTTTTTTATAGAGACAGGATCTCCCTCTTGCTCAGGCTGGTCTCAAACTCCTAACATCAAGCAGTCCTCCTGCCTTGGTTTCCCAAAGTGCTAGGATTCTAGGCATGAATCCACCATACTGGACCAGATAATTTATTTAAGGATTTGTTTCTATGGCTATTTCTCTTTTTTTCACCCCCATGGCTATTTCTTTGAACCCATTAGGTATAATACATATGTGTAGTTCACTATGCTTTTGCAGATCTGAGTTTTGACTGTTAGACGCTTCAAAAACAATTTTATTCATTTGAAGTTTTTGCCTGTTATAAAGGTCATGTTTCTCATTTTACCTTTAATATCCTCCTAGATTTTTTGCCTTTGTATATTTCTGGTTTTTATAAATAAAACATCCATTATAAATTTTATACATTGCTAAAACCACATTTAAATGATATTACAGGAGTGATAAGGAACAATTTAGTAAACTAATGAAAAATTATCCAGGTACATACTTAGATTTAATTCAGAAAAGGAAAATAATCACATTTTGTAATTGTATATATTTGTTTACCAATGCCTGAATTTGGGGAACAGATTTTTCATATACTCTATTTATAAAGTGACTTGATATTTATGATGTTTTATCACCTATACTTTATGATAACTTCAATTTGGCTTTGGCTAAGAGAGACCTGCTTGTGTTCTGGCCAGGTGCTTGGCTTAGTGTTCTCTCCCTATAACACAATGATCTGAGTTGGCCTTTCATGTGAATATAACACAAAGCATTGCAGCTGCTTCATTTGTGTTAGCTTTGAGCTTGGCTCTGAAAGAATTCAGGCACTAAAAACATATGCCAAAGAAACCAGAAAGCAGAGGTAGTAGCTGAATATTCCTATCTAATCCTCCTTCTGCTTTCATCACTGTTATACCTAAGCATTACCAGTCAAATAATATATTGGATACAAAAGACAGTCAAAAGACCAAACCTTTGCACAGTTTTTAGAAGAAAGTAAGGTTTCAGAAAATAAAATGTAGACTAAGTAAAAATCCTACAGAAAAAGATATGTTGTGTTTTAAGTATCAAAATATCAGACTTAGCTGGTATTGGTCTGTTTTGAATAGAATTTTCTATAACATCCTGTGTAAGTGTTTTGCCAAGTTAAACAAAGAGACAGAAAGTGTCTTTTTCTGACTTAAAGACCAGAAAGTGTTCATTGCCCAAATATGTGCTTTTCAACTATATAGCTATACATAAAAATCACCTAAGGAGCTTTAGAAAATAGAACAATCTTATACCAGTCCCCTTCAAACTAATTAAAACAGAATCTATAGACTAGAATCTTTTTTTTTTTTTTTTTTCTATTGAGACAGAGTCTCACTCAATTGCAGTGGATAGAATGCTGTGGTATCATAGCTCACAGCAACCTCAAACTCTTAGGCTCAAGCTATCCTCTCGCCTCAGCCTACCTAGTGGGACTACAGGTGCCTGCCCAACACCCGGCTAAAAAAATCTGTTTTTTAAAAAGTGCCTAAAAGGAGTCTAATATGCATCCAGGGTTGAGAACCATTTGTCCAAAGGATTAATATATTAGGACTCATTTTAGTCAATATCTTACTTATGAACTTTGGCACTTCCTTTTGTACCTTCAAGTCTAGCATAAATTAATAAGCACTATTTTCTTAGTGATCTATTGTTATATACAAATTGCTGCATTTTATATTAGTTGCCCTTCTATATATTTGCCATAGTCAGTTCAGGAGACCATTCTTTATTTACAAAAGATTTGTTTTACTGTAGCACAGTGACCTCTCACCAACCTAAGAATCTCAGATTTAGGGATGAAATGATGAAATTGAGCTCATAGCTTCCAAGCTACAATACTATTCCAATTTTTGTATTTTCATTGCTATCATATTCTAGATTACTTAAAGTTATTTCCCCTGATGCTTAAAGACTCTGTATCCATCTTTTTCTTTCTCTGCACTGACATCTGCATAAAATTAAAATAGGATCACCCTGCAGCAATACCTCTTTTAATAAAGACTGTATTTATACTCATATGTGTATGAATATATAATATATGAATGTATATTCATTTTATATGTCTATCAAAGTGCTATGACTAAAGGTAAAAATAATATAATAAACATAGAAATGTCAGAAAAGAAAAATTATGGTCTAAAGGTATTAATGTTAACTGTTACCTTTAAATCCTTTTGTATTCAGAATGAGTGTAATTTTAAGGTCCTTTAATGTTAACCTGGAAAATGTAAAATTTAGAACTAAGGCTCTTAGAGCAGAGAAAAAAGAAATATAGTTGGATATACGTCTCCTTAAGGGGCCAGGATGGGAATTGGCAAATACCTGGACGAAAAGAGGGTGCAGGCTTGGCAGGAAATACTGCCAAGACTCTAAACTTGAAAGAATCAAAGAATGAGGGAAACCTTCCTCAGTTTTTGGTAAATTCCAAAGGTAATTCTTTCTAGGAAGAAATAGGTTTACAGCAGCATTAAGTAATGGACATTCCGACTTGTCCTGCCCAGGGGAAGAGAGCTGTTTGAGAGAAAGGATGGGATATACTCACTTATAGCTCATTCTCATAGATATAAGTCCCCTCTCCTTTCAAAGTAAAAATATTTCTCGTCATCCTTAATGGGAGAGGGAAGGCATAACATCCTTCATTTCATGATTAGAGATAAATGTTTTGAAGAACTAATGCCTGCTTAACAGGGAATACATAATTAACCAATAAGTATACCTGATTTGTGTAACTGATAACAGATGCTTTCCCCCCTTCAATTCAGAATCTAAAGATCTAGAAAAGAAAATTACCAATTTCTTGATTTTGCTAAGATTAGTTATGCAAAAGATATTTTACTCTTGTTAGCTGTACTCATACACAACAAAGTATGATCGTTGCTAATAAACAGTAATACCCCTGTGGTAGCTTCTACCATAAGGTCTTTTAATTCTCTAACCAATGCCAATACACTAGGTTTTTGTTTTATATTAAGCATCTACTCAATTTCATTTTAAAGAAACTTCATACCAAGGGTATTCAGTGCCTATGGCTCAGTGGGTAGGACACCAGCCCCATTTACCGAAGGTGGCAGGTTCAAACCTGGCCCCAGCCAAACTGCAACAAAAAAATAGCCAGGCATTGTAGCCAGGTGCCTGTAGTCCCAGTACTTGGGAGGCTGGGGCAGGAGAATCGCCTGAGCCCAGGAGTTGGAGGTTGCTGTGAACTATGAAGCCACAGCACTTTAGTGAGGGTGATAAAGTGAGACTTTGTCTCTTAAAAAAAAAAAAAAAAAAACTATAAAATTTTATGTCAGACTTCTGAATAGCTGATAAAAGAAAAGCCTCCAAAAGAATTTAAATAGAAATTTTTCTAAAACAGATATACAAATGGTCAATATGTACATTGAAAAGATACACAACATCATTAGTCATTAAGGAAATGCAAATTAAAACCAAAGTGAAATTCCACATGATACCCAAATAGGATAGCTATAACCAAAAAGTGACAATAATAAATGTTGGTGAAAATATAGAGTAATTTAAACCCCCATAACATTCCTGGTGGGAATATAAAATGGTATAGCCATATTGAAAAACAATTTGACAGTTCCTCAAAAGGTTAAACATGGAGTTTCTATATGACTTAGCAATTTCACTTGTAGGTATATACATAAGAAAACTGAAAATATATACACAAAAGATGCACATGAATGTTCATAGCACCATTATTTATAATAGCCAAAAATAAACACAACCCAAATGTCCATCAGCTGAAGAATAGATACACAAAATGTGGTCTGTTCATTCAGTAGAGTATTATTTGGCCATAAAAAGAAATGAAGTACTAATAAATGCCACATCATGGAGGAACCTTGAGAATATTGTGCTAACTGAAAGAAGCCAAACATAAAAGGCCACACATTGTATGATTTCATTTATATGAAATGTCCAGAACAGGCAAATCTATAAAGATAGATAATGGTTATCATAAGCTAGAGGAAGGGGAAATGGAAGGTGACTGTTAACGAGTGTGGGGTTTCTATTTTGGGGAATGAAATGTTCTGGAATTGGACTGTAGCAATGGTTGTACAACGTCTTGATTGTACAAAAACCGCTAAATGACTATATGACTAAATTGCTATATGACTTCTATATAGCAATGAAAGGAAATAGCATTTAAAAGGATGAATTTTATGGTACAAGAATTATATCACAGGGCAGCGCCTCTGCTCAGTGGGTAGGGCACTGGCCACATACACCCAGGCTGGTGGGTTCCAATCCACCCAGGCCAGCTAAACAAACTGCAGCAAAAAAATTGCCAGGCATTGTGGCAGGCACCTATAATCCCAGCTACTTGGGAAGCTAAGGCAAGAGAATCGCTTAAGCACAACAGTTTGAGGTTGCTGTGAGTTGTGATGCCACGACACTCTACCGAGGGCAACATAGTAAGACTATGTCTCAAAGAAAAAAAATGTATATCACAGTAAATATGACATCTTATTAATAATTTTTATTGATTATAAATTGAAATATTAATGTTTTAGCTATATTTTGTTAAATAGAGTGTATTTGGGGAAAGGACACCAAAATGCATTACATAATATTATATTAGGCTGCTTATTATCTACAAATCTTTTTAGGTAATCATTACTAATATTTTTACATATTTGCATTTTTCATACACTACCATAATTTCACTTACTATAAGGTAGGTAGTACTATATACTTTTATTCAAGAATGTAGAAATGGGAAAATAACATTTATCTTTTTAAAAAAGCAAAGTATGGCACTGTCCGTATGTGGATTTTTTAATATTTGCAAATTATCAACAAATTTTTATGTCTTGAGTTACTTATACTAAATATGTATAGTATGCTTTATAATTTCTTCCATAAGTTTGTATCTTTTAAATAGTTTGACTTTTTAATTTTATAGAGTCTATCTCTGCCTTTGCATTCTTATGAGACGTTTTATATGTGTGCTTGTTTTATGGAATGATACTAACATCTCATATTAAGAGTTGTTTTATTAGTAATGTATCACAAGAATGGAAAAGCAAGGATCCAATGTACTCAATACTAATATGAAACCAGTAGAGAAACAACTTCGCACACACACACAGAGAAAAACACAATTAAATTCAAGTAAGGGCTGTGGGGCAGAGGGAAAGGGAGAAGGGAGGAGATTTGGTAAGCTCTCACCTAATGTGCACAGTATAAGGGTATACAGCACACCCTTACTATAATGAATGGCTAAACTACAACTAGAACTTTACCTAACAAACACAAGCAATGTAATCTAATCATTTGCACACTCATATAAAAAAAATAGAAAACTTGAAGGTAAAAAAAGTTTTTTATGGCTTCTATATAGCAATGAAATGAATGATGAACAAAGGAAACAGAAGGGATGCTGTCTTGGCAAACATCCTTTTAACAGTCCTCTGTATTCTGCTGAGGCTTGGATCTGATGTCACAGAGTAATGTGAACTAAGCTTGCCCTTAATTGCATTCACTTAATGTTTTTCTAAAACTTTTTCTCTTGAACTTCTAACTTTATAGTGCTGCAGATTTCTTCAGTTCCCAGAACCAAAAGTCTAAGTAAGATTCATTATATACTCTTCATAATATACTCTTCCCTTTCCCTCAGATTCAGTCACCAGATTTTCTTGTCTGCCAAGAAGATGAGAACTAATAAGTCTGTAACTCTAGCACCGACCTTTCTTTTTTCCTAATCTGTTTATGAAAATGATTTTAATCTATGAGTAGCATTCATGATTATCCAAGGTATGCATATTGCGAAGACACTAAGCACTTATGCCATAGTATCTTCCTCATTAGTTGATTTAAAATTAATCAACACTGTGTACTGTTTTTTTTAAGGGTCTACGGTAAATCTGTTAAGTAAAATAGAATTAAGAAGAGTGGAATGTAGTGAATATAAAGAAAGAATTTTCTTTATATGGAAGCCCTTTGAGACTGAGAGAGTGACTCACAGGGACTGTATATCTTAGTTTGTTTCTCATTGAAATTTTAATTTTTGATGTGTACAAATGTGGTCTACCTCTCAACTCTAAAAGTTTAGTGGGACCATTTGCAGTGGCACATTCCTGGGGTCCCATCTTTTCAGGAGGCTGATGTGGGAGGATCACTTGAGACCAGGAGTTTGAGGTTACAGCAAGCTATGATCATGAACTGCATTCCAGCCTTTATTTATTAATTAATTAAAGTTCAATGGGAAAAAGAGTACAGTCAGCAGAAATGAAGTTCAAAACCTGATGATCTGTCCTAGCTACCTGGGCTCATATGTTACGTATTCAGTGAGACCACTGTTAGGAGCATTTTTCCATTAAAATTAGGTGGCTCTGATGAAAAAAAAGCTCTGATCTCTCTTCTGACCATGTAATTTAGGGCCTGTGTTACTCTGCCTTTTTAATTCTTCAGAGTGCTAAAACTAGGATTTCATAGTACTAGCATTTTTTTTTTTTTTTTTTTTTTTTTTTTATAAAGCGTAGAACAATGTCATCCACGATAGAGTGCTATTGCAACAAAGCACACAGCAACCAAAAACACATGGAC